>LOJH01000180.1:50677-70228 GCA_001685095.1 Ellobius talpinus | reverse complement strand
GGTGGAACTGTCTTTGAAATTTCCTGCTTCATGGAAAAGTCTGCTTGATACTATAGGCCTGTAGGCTGTTGATTGGATGCCCCAACAGTACAGAAGAACTTTGGGTGACTTTCCAGGCAGTGAGATGTCTCTGTCAATTCTAGAGATTTGAAAGTTGCTTACAATGCACTTTTTGTTAATTTAGGTAGTATTATATCCTTCTGGAGTCTTTGATGGAGTTGAAGAATAGATATTTATAATTATAATTTTTCTTAGTTATGATAAACGATAAAGTAGATATAAATACTGTGACTGTAATTCTTGCTTCATACCTGTTTTGTTATATGTAATTTTACTAAGTTAAAGTTAAAACCTTCCTTTTATTTAAACTAAAAAGGAGATGATGTGGGATTCCACTCTGTATGCTGTGAATACAATTGCTTAATAAAGAAGCTGTTTTGGGCCTATGATAGGGTAGAGCAGAGCTTGGTGGAAAAAGATAAACTGAATGCTGAGAGGATGAAGGCAGAGTGAGGTAGAAACCATGTAGCTCCACCAGAGACAGATGCTTGGGATGAAACTTTACTTGGTAAGCCACAGCCCTAGTGGCAATACACAGATTAATGGAGATGGGCTAATTTAGGATATAAGAGTTAGCCAGAAGTATGCTTAAACTATTGGCCAAATGGTTTTGCAAATAATATAGCTTCTGTGTGATTATTTCAGGGCTGAGCAGCTGGGAACAAACAAGGAGCCTCCTACAACAAAAAGCAGCTGGGCAAATTCCAAACTCGGCCTCTCCATGTCTGATGTCAAAAACCTCTTCAGTTCTCCATCTCTGTTCAGTTATGTTGACTGTAGCATACTTCTTTTGGGGGGGGCTGATTCTACTCCATTTTAGTAGCTTTCCTCAGTGGGTAACCTTCATGACTCTGGCATCTCTAACATCTTAGGTTCTACAAGGCAATCCAAACTTCTACTCCAGAACATTACACAATAGCTTCTCTGGGCCTTCATTCAGGAATACTGCTAACACATGCCTGGCCTCAGAAGTTTTCCTTAGGCAGTTCTGTTGCTTACTGGAGCTGGAGCACAGGTCCCTCATTTAATGACATTTTCACTAGCTTTCTGTTTTTGACTTCCTAAACATGACGGTCTTGAAACTTGTTCTATAGACCTGCCTGGTCTCAAACTCAGAGGTCTGTCAGCCTCTGCTTTCTGGGTGCTGGATAAAAGGTGTTCACCACCATGCCTGGCTCTAAGTGTTTCTTCAAATCCTTTTCAGTAGTTCAAAACTTAGCTCTTTCACTGAGGTAACAACTTTCTTTATTCCATTTCTTAACCTGTGTATATCCTTGAACACAGGATTTAGTTCTATTCCACTCTCTGGTACCCCTTTACTGAATATGTACCTTTTGAATTTTTATTTGCTCAGCTTGATACTTTTCATTATAAATCTTTATCAGAGTTAACACTAAAAACCACACAAGAGAGTCTATACTAGCTATTTTGAGATTTCCTCTACCAATGGAATTAATCTGAAACTCTCCAGTTTAGCCTCAGGCAGACTCTTCAGACAAAGGCCAAAAGCAGCCATATTCTTCACCAAAACTTCATCAGAATAATCTCCAGGTAACATACTAAAATCCTTCTCCTCTGAAACTTCCAGAGGTAACCCCCCAGTGTTCACCAAATCACACTCAGGACCACGGTCTTCCATCTTCCTATTAATATAGCTCAACAGCAAAGTGCTTAAAGCATTCTACTGCTTCTCTAATTCACTGTCCCAAGATCCATATTCTTTCAAGCAAACACATGGTCCGGCTTATCACAGCAACACTCCAGTCTGTGGTAACAATTTCTGTCTTAGGATTTCTATTACTGTGAAGAAACACCATGATCACACCAACTCTTATAAGGAAAATATTCAATTGTGGTGATTTGTTTTCAGTTTCAGAAATTCACTCTATTATCATCATTGCAGGGATTATGTTGACATGGTGCTGGCTATATCTTGATCAGAGACTACAAAAAGTGGACTCTGGCACTGGGTGGCATCTTGAGCATAGGGAACGTCAAAGCCCTGCCCCCATAATGTAACATTTCCTCCAATAAGGCCAGACCCACTGCACCAAAATCACACCTTCTAATAGTGAAACTGCAAATGAGCATATGAGGGCCAATTTCATTTAAATTAACACACACACACAATCTTTATTACTGAACAAAGCAATATGCATCATTACTTTTTTCTCAGGATGAGGGAAATTCTGTTTAGCTGTCAACTCTCACATTAAACAATCAATACAAAGGAGTCAACTTTTTCTTCTCAGTTTTTACTACTCTCATAACCATAGCCATAACAGTTGATATTTTACAATAATTCTTTTTTATCATGTTTTTTAATTAAAGACCTTATGTGCCTTACAACATTTAATCATAAATCTACCCTAAAAAAATCACTCTTTCAATTTTGTGATTCAGAATAATGGAGCCAGGGTGATTTCATAACTCTTCTAGGCTGCAGAATATTTTAAATAGCAGAAGCTACAGTTGTAGGCAAAGTAAACTTTACTCCAAAGCTTTGTTTGTAAGCACTAATCCAGGCCATGTGTCTGTAACAGTACACTTATTTGGTGAGAATGTTGGAATGCTAGATTAGGAACCTAATTTATGTTAGACTTTCTCTGACCCCTATAGTCATTCAAAATAAACACAAAACCAGGCTGGTGAAAACACAAGAATCTCTCTTGGCATGTTCTTCCAGCTTTTTTTTTATACTTTTGCATAGTACTGCTTTTCTTAGTGTATACAGTTACCAATATGGATGATTGACACGGCCGAATTCTTCTACACATACCTATAACCACTAAAGCACAAACACACACACATATATGTATGTCCATGTCTAGTCTGTGTATTTTCAATAACATAGATGGTTGGAGTAACACCATACTTACCAAAACATAGTAAAGTACCATATTTTGGATACAATTACAGTATTATTATCACTGACACGGATGTAATGGATGACTGTCCCGTAACTACTGCCTGTCAATGCCTACTTTTGTCTCAACACCCAAATTAAATGGTACTGAACAGCTGCCTGTGGACTTGGCGAGGAGCACATGTTAATGCGGGACTTTGATTGCCCAGATGATTATTTAGAATCATGGGTCAAAAATAGTAGCGTGGCCTGGTTTGAGAGCAATTCTTCCCATACAGGCTGGTGGCTCTGTTGTTTCTCCACAGATTCCCTCCTCCTTGCAGAGTATACACGGATATGATGTCTCTTAATAATCCATTGGGGACTTGACTAGAAAGAAGGACGTTGACTGTAACTAGTAGCAATCATCTCGGACCTGTAACCACATCCTCCCTTCCCTTGATGTTATTTCTGTGGCAGAACACCGACTTTGTTTGCAAACTTTCCTAAGCATCTTTTATTCTTGATAAAGTCCCCAGATGCTCGGCACAGTGTCTTTGCGCTTAAAAAAGAGAAACAATGACAAGGCAAATAGTTGTTCTCATGGAGCAATAGACCAATAAAGCAGCAAACTTCAAGTTCTATGAAGGAACACAGTGGAAGAAGTTCCCATGTATTTGCAAGTTTAAATCTTTTATTTCTGTTTGAATGTGTGGGGTATATTGCATATGGTGCATGCGAAAGCTAGTGAGCATGTGGAAGACAGAGGGTGACTTTCAGGAGTGCACTCTCTCCTTCCACCTTGTTAAGGAGAGTCCATTGTTTCTGCTATGATGCATTGTCTAGGATAGATTGGCCATGAGTTTCCAGGCAGTTCTCCTGTTCCCACCCCCAAACTTGCCCAAGAAGTGCTAGAGTTTCAGATGTGTACTGTCACATCCAACTTGTGTGTTCTAGGGGTCACACTTAGGTAGGTTGTTATGCCTGTATGGCAAGTGCTTGTACCTGAAGACCCATCTTTCTGGCCTGCTTCACATTTCTTGCCTTGCCCTTTGCCTATTCTGATGCAATCAATATTGAGGAACATCACATCACTAGGGCAATGCTTTCAAACAGTTCAACTTGTGTTAGGAACCACCCTTCAAATAGCATCAAAACAATTCCACAATTCTGTTGCCTTATAAGTTTTCTTTGAGGAAGAACCACATAGATGCATATGGCCCCAGCTCTCACCTTTGCTCTGGCATACCCTGGCTTTTTGGACACCCCTCTGACTTGTGGATATACAATCTCATCTGCTTCAAGGAAAGACAATCTTCCTACAAATGATTAATTATGACTTCTGCCCATCTTCCCTGGTTATGTTTCCATAGCAAACCTGAGGATGAATTGTTCTGAGCTTGTTTTATTTATTTTAATAATTTCTTTCACCATCTCCCCTTTCTAATCTGTTATTCCCACAGGCAGAGACTGCAGTTTAGCTCCCATTACAAGAAGTTTGTAAAGTGAGCAGGAGCAGTGAGGTAAAGACCACAGAGTTTCACTTATTCGCATATCATTATCTGCACAGCGAAGGTTCTACAGGCTCTGATGGCAAAGTCAAGGGCTATTGTCCATAGGAGATAGATAAGGATTAGGTTTAATGCTTGGAAACCTTTACAAATGGAAAGAAAGAAGCATTCAAGACAGAAATAAAAGGGGCCAATCTCTGGCAAAAACATAAAACAGCATCTGCTATAACAAGCTGAGGTCTGAGCCACTCTGAGCAGCATCTTTTGTTACTCAAGGATGGTCGCTTGCTGAGGCCTTTGAGGACATAAATAATGACAGATAAAGGGTGTGTGCCAAGTGAGAAGGAAGGGGAAAACTCACAATTTGATGTGCAACTACTTGATTCTCATCCATGTGAAAATACAGAAAAGTTTAGAGTTAATGAAGCACCTTGGTAGCACTGGGTGACTAATTTACTGTTTTATGCAGAAGAACACACTACCGGAGCTGTCTGGTTTCCAGGAAAAGATAAAGCCATTCACATAATATACTCCTAATGTCCCCAAATGGGCTCTCTGCCCTTGGTGGTGGCACCCCACTCAACCACACTGACATTTTGGCAAGACTCACTGGTTTCTCTGTGTGCAAGGTTCATGATCACAAAGCCCAGAAAATTCCCATTCCACTCACATATTTAAAGCAACAAATCATCTTTGTCAGTGCTTTTAACATGACAATTTCCAAGTTTCCATTAGGATAAGCAAAAACATAATCTTGGTCAGGTTTTAGATCAAATTTAAATACCTGACATCACTTACCTATGATAGATCTTTGTACAACAGATCATAAATATTATCCGAAAGAGACTGACATTTTAAATGATCAAGTTTAACCTTTTCTGTTTAACATAGAAAACGAACACATGAAATCCATCCATCCATCCATTATTTCATATCTATTCTCCAGTGAGCCTCTTGCACATATGATTAAAGAACTACCAGGTAACTAGTATTTACAAATCTTCCGTAAAAATTACTTTGTTTTACTGCAAGACAATTTTTGACTTTTTCTTTTAATCACTGAACCATTAAATGAGCCAGAAGCACATTGTTGTCTCTTTACACATACCTAGGTGCTTCATTAATGAGTCGTATCAATTTTTATGTCTCTTAAGGAGGCCTCATAGTACATCATTCATCTTCATATCGAGAAACTGACTTTGGTTTGATCTGTGCTTCCAAGGAAGCAAAGGTCAATGGTCTTCTCTGTTAAATGTCTGTTGAGATTCTCTTTGACTTGAAAGGCTGTGGTTTACTTATTCAAAGTAAATTACAAAATGAAAAACATGAATTAATGCAAACCAGGACTGTGTGATTGTGTTGTTTGTGTGTGTGTTTGTGTGTGTGTATTTTGTCTTTTATTCCTTATATAGACAAGAGGGTAACATCAAGTGCCTTCCTCATCCCTCTCCATCTTTTTTTTAGTAATGTAGAAGGTTACATCCTCACTGATTCCAGATAGTAACTGTACTAGAGTAGCTAGGCAGCAAACACCCTTCCCTGATTCCCCAGTGCTGGAATAACTGGAATATGCCATCATTCTTGGCTTTTTGTTTTCATTCTGGAAATCCAAACTGGTGCCTTCAGGCTTGCATAGCAAGCATATTACCAACTGAGCCATATCTGTAGGTCTCAAACCTGTAATGATATTGCATTTGACTGTTTTAAAAGTAGATAAACTAAGAGGAACAAATGCTCTTAATCCCAAGACTTTGCCAATGACTATCTAAACTTTTTAACTCTGCTTTAACTTCCTTGGTGTGATATGATGGGGAGGGGATAAACAAAGGCAAAAAAACAGAATTACCTTCTTGGAAAACGGGAATTAAAAAAAATTACTTAGGTGTCCTTTGAAGTAGGGACTCACTTTCTTCTGAGGCTAGCCTAAAACTCAGCAATCATCTTGCATCAGCCTCTTGTCTTCTGTGATGACTGGTGGGTTTCACTATGCCTGGCTGTGGAATGTGTGTTCCTAGATCAGGCGACAGAAGTCAAGTAGCTTACTACAGCAACAGATAGATTCCAGCCCACTGACCTACAGTTAGCATGAGATCTCAGGCTTATCATCCAATGTAGACTGACAAAAATAAAACTTCCAGTTGGTTAAAAGATCCTTTTCTTCCTTCTTCCAGTGCCTTTAAGATAGGTTTTATTATTGAATTCGAATGGGTAATCTCTTAGGCATGGTTTTACATAAAGTTCCTACTTTGCTGGAACTGAAATACTTCATGCTTTCAATATTTAAAATTTGACTCCATGAAAATGCTGAATTTATGTCACCGTGAGATTTGCATGAATTTACTTTCACCAAAATGAAAAGACCATTGTCTTTGGAAGGTCAAAGAAGTCATTTGGTTCTTAATGAAAATATTTCGGGAGGGCTGGGGATGCGACTTAGTGGTAGACCACTTGCCCATAATACTATCCTGTATGTAATTCCAGCACTTAAAGTAAGCAACAATGACAAAAATGGAAAAGAAAGAGAAAAAAATGTCACGGAGGCAGTGAAGGAGAAAAAATAATGAAGACTAATGTTTTAAAAGAGCCATCTCATATTGTTTGGTTATTTACTATTTCCCTTTAGTATGTTCTATGTTAAATAAAACTTGTCATAACTGATTAAAATAAAAAGAATAAGTGTCAGTAGTGGGGCTTATCCACAAATGGATATATATCGTCTCCAAGGTTTGGGGACCATTGTTGGAAAAGGAACAGAAAGATTATTAAAAGCCAGAAATCAGGGAGTACCAAAGCAAAATAGCATCTTTTGAACATTGAAGGATCCCTGTACTCATGGGTGTTTGTAGAGGATCAAGTCAGCTAACATTCCATCATGGAAGGGAGAGGGCCTTAAGACCCACTGCCCTTAACTGAGGAACTTTGAATAGGTGATAGTTTCTGGGGAAGGGAAAGAATGTTTCCTTTAAGGGTGTAGCCCTTAGTTGATCCATTGTGCTCCAGTGGCTGGCCCCACACCCAGGAGTATATGGTCATCATACACATACATGCATGTATACACATAAACACATATATACACATATGCATACATGTGTGTGCTACAAGCTGCAAGAGTATACAGAAGTTCTCAGTCACTTTTTCATGAGTGACTTATCAAAACCAAGGGCTTTGGTAAAGGTTTTTAAACAAAAAGACAAGGCCTTTTGGTGTTACTGCTTTGTGAATAAGTGGATGTCCTTTGTTGTAGACTTTTGCTGTAGCTACCTCCCTTTTGGTTATGTATTTGGGAATTAATTCCCTAGCTCAGAACAGTTTCCCACTTCCAGGGCTTTTTCCTTTCCCCTACGTAAACGCAGAGATCCGCCTTCCTGCAATTATCTTCACCAGCAGGCATTTGGTCAGGGCTTAGGGTCCAGGCATAGAGCATCTCATTCAGATACTCACAGATCTCCAAGGACATGGAATTACTACCTGACCAAAGCTGCTGTTCTGGTTTTATCCCACTTAAAAGATTCTTAATTCCTCACACTCACTTTCACCACAATTTACTGACGATTTTAGTTCAGGACTCTTAAGTACAGCAGAAGGGATAATTGACTGCAACCCAGAGAAAGACCCAAAACACCCACATTCAGAATGACTGATAACAGCGTAGCCCAAAACTGATGCTTTGGAGTCCTGGGTCCCTTCTTTGCTGAGAGCCATAAGTCTCACTCCAGACCTAGGCCTGTAGAAACTACAGCACCTGGTGTATATGCTATCAGATTCAGGAGCCATCAGCTTTTCCCTGACGGTTTATGTAGGTTACGTAGCTACCTGGAATCCTCTATGCATACTGGGAGAAAAGAAGCAGCATGCTTGCTTAAACAATCCGTGCCCTATTAATAATTCTACGGAAGATAAACCTTTTAGCTCTTACTAACCACTTAAAAATGTAGTGTAGCACACTAACCTTCCCCTCTAGAATTCCCTGATGATTTGATTCCTTTCTCAACTTTCTCCATTAAGGAGTTTAACAGACGTGTACCAGTCACTCCCATGGATCTGGGTATGTGTGTGTGTGAAAACTCTTATTTGATTTTTATGGAGCAAAAGAATTCTGGATCTGCAACCTTCTAGGGCTGGGGAATTGCTGGTTTTAAGGATATATATGAGAACATTTGTAATGGGTAGAACGATGTAGAACAAAAGAGAGCAAGTGAAAATTGAGAGAAACGAGAAAGAAGAATAAAACATGGACTATTCCTGTTGTGTTAGATTTCTTACCCCTCAGATCTTTACCCTCAGGGTTTTAGCACCCATTTAGCTCATCCTGACATCTTTTGCTGAACTTCGTGATGTGTGCACATACATGCATATATATGTATACACATAGACACACATAAATCCATAAACACACACACACACAAGAACATAGAGTTGTCCAGGATCAGTAGGTCATAGGACAGGTAGTAAGCATATCTGGGAGGAGTTGGGGGAGATTTAGGGGGTAAAAATGATCAAACTATATACTATAGAATTCTCAAAGAAGTAATAAAAATGCTTGGACAAAAAGAAAAAGATGTTTTCCAGTTAAGAAAAAAAATTGATAAATATTAATAAAATGTTAAACAAAAGGAAAAATATGCATAATTATATAACAGATGCAATCAGAGGAGAAAACTTAATAAATAAATAGCAGGTCTAAAGACCTGCAGCATTCTTTGTCTAATTACATATATTAATATTTATTGAATTCTTTGTGTCATGTACTTTACAAATTTCATCTCAATTAGTATTCTTAGCAATTCTATGAAGTAGACATTATTATGCTGAATGTTAGAGCTAAGTGTCTGGGACACGGAGAATATATAAAGCTAACATCAACTGTTTTTAAGTAGAACAGGAAGCTGTGAGGTCAAGTCTCCTGAATCCCAGAACCTAAATTCACTACATTGCTGGCAGCCAACCATCTGAACCATGCCAGCAAATATCCCTGGGCACCCAGATCAAAATACAGTTTCTCAGATTGACGTGATTTCTTAGGGGTTAATGCCCATTAGAAGTCTGTGTTGAGAAAGCCATGAACATAGCTCCTCTCATATTCTATACTTACAAACACTTAAGTTAAGAAGGTTAACTAACATATTGCAGGGTTAAAATAGGTATCTCTATTGGGTTTCATCTCTAAGTACCTTCTCTTCAGAGTCAGGCTTCAGATACGGGGTTTACCAAATAGGAAAAGTTGAAATTAAGGAAGTCATGTCATCCCATTTGTAACTTAGGAGGGCAAGTAAGGGACAGAGCAAGGCCACCCTAGAGAACTTCAGCAAGTCATTCCACTGCATTACATAAAACATCAAGAATGTTAAGAAACGGGCAAATGAGTTTTTAATTCTCTCAAACAACAGAACCAACCAAAGCAAAAGCGATTTTGTTAGAAGAAAGAAACAGTTGTTCAATCTCATCATTACCTTGCACTTAATGACACAAAGACTGTATTCAACGTGGATAGACACATCCCCTTCTCTCACAGAAAGGCATTATTGTATGGGATGCTTTAGTGACGTCCTTTCTCTTAGGACTCTGTAAACAGTGCTGGCTGAAGAACATGGAAGTTTCAGTGCATGATAAGAATTTATCTGGTATTTTAGGAATTCAAATCATGTATTTGTATGTGTCACAACATAAAGCCTTTTGCTCTTGTCCTCTACTGATCATGGATACCAGTGTTGCACCTCTGCAACGGGGTAAACAATGGCTCCTTTTCAGATATGACATCTGGATATTTATTCCTCCCAGGAACTGTGTAGGACTCAGAGTTTCTCTATAATTCTTAAGTTCTCCAGTCTCTGAAGCCAGAGTCCTTTTTAGCTACACTCAAAAGTTTCCATGCTTTAAGCTTCTGGTCCCTGCTACTGATAAACTGCTCTTTCATGGAACTCTTCCCCTCTCACTGAAAAGAAGTGGCATCCTAAATATTTGAAGGAAAACCACATGCTCTGGGTCTTGGCATCATTTTATTTGAGGGACCTGAAATGCTTGAAAGCAAATACTTAAAATCTTGCCTGACAGCAATGAACTGACAATAAGTGACAAGAGAAAGCAATAGTAGAGCAACAAGTGACAAAAGAAATGGACATTTTTGGATGGACACCTCTTCTATTGGTCATCCTGCTGCCTACTGAACACTAAATAGCTCAGCTCTGCTTCAGTGAGAAGTGTCCACTTTGGAGATATTGTCACTGTGCTGCTGAGAGTGGATACTAGTTACAGTGAGTGTTTGCTTTTATTATTTTTTAAACAGTGCATCTTTGCATATTTGATACATAAAATAACAAAGTGTTACTTTACTAAGTCTTTCTTATTAGTTCTGAATCTCAGAGAGAAGGCATCTCATTTATTAACTTTCAGAGATACCTTATGCAGATGAAATGTTTAGATCAGTGGTTCTCAACCTTCCTAATGTTATGACCCTTTAACATGGTTCGTCATGTTGTAGTGACATCAACCATAAATTTTTATTACTTTATAGCTGTAATTTTGCTACAGTTAAGAATCATAATGTAAATATCAGAAATGCAGGATATCTAATATTTGACCTCTGTGAAAGGGTTGTTCAACTCCCCAAAGGGGTTGAAACTCACAGGTTGAGAACCACTGGTTTAGCTAAAAGTCTAACTCACAAATTCCAGTAGGAAAACATTTTTCAAACAACATTCTATATTAAGGTCTACATGTTATGTCCCAGGATATGGTGCCATTTTTATATCTCTTTGACTGTGTCTGTAAATAAGCCTAGAGCTCTGTCTATGTATGGTCTGACCATTCTGCCTGGTAATGTGGTTTGCTTTGAACTTGATCTGGTTCCCACCACTGATTGTGACTTACTGGCTGAAATGAATGGATCAAATATGTATTGTGGCCTTGGTATGAACAGCATATATAAGGCACCATTTGTCTTAATTATATAATATTCCATTTCAATGATTGACTGAAAGGTAGAGTATTTACATGAACTTGAACCTATTAGCTATTTTAAGGAAAATCCTCAGATTACAAATTGTTAGATGTTTCAAAATAAGACCAAACCTAGTACTGGAAACTTAACCATCTACTCAGTGCTAGCAAAGTCGTGGTTGGTGGAAGAAAATTTCCAACCAGAAGTTTGCTTGATCAGCATAATTTCCACAGGTAAGCATAGTCCTCACCCTTCATCAAAGAAACATCTCTTTACAACAGACAGAGACCATTGCAGAAAAACCACGACCAATCAAATCACAGAGCTATGGAGTCCGGTTTCAGTGCTATATTTACAAAACACTTACTAAACCTAAGGCTCAGGGGACATCATGGAGAGGTGGCAGAAAGATTGTTAGAACCATTGGATGAGGGAGTTAGATATAAGATTGCCTTTTCTTGTATTATCAGAAGCCACACTCAAAAAACCTCACCAACATTACTCTCTGGGCATAAACTAAACAAGGATGACATCAGTAAACATGACAACCTGGATGGATAAAATCCATGAGACTACCAAACCTTTCCAAAGAATTACGGGCAACTCAGGAAAACTGGGAACATTTGAACATTTGTCCTTATACCCACAGATAAATGTAGTCCTCACCCTTCATCAAAGAAGTATCATATATATACTTTTATATATATAAGTATATATATATAAAATCATGCTATAAAAATTTAAAAGACGCCATGAATTTGAAGGAAAGTGATGAGGGGTATCTGGAGAGTTTGGAGGCAGGAAGGTGAAGGGTGAAATACTGTAACTAAATTATAATCTCAAAAATATTTTTAGTCTACAAAAAGATGCTATAGCCTAAAAGTTTGTCATATAAGCACATCTGACTAATTATGGGAAATAAAATTAAAATTATTTCATTTTAAATGCATGGTTTGCTTGTGTGTTTATTATTGTATTTAAGACTGGATCATAGACTCTCATAAATCTACCAAAGGAAGAAGAGGATTTCTCACCTACAAAGGATGCAGAAGTTCCCAAAGCCTTTGAAAATGAGAAATAGAACATCCTTCTGTTGGTAAATATTTAGCAGTTGACTGGGCACTCTCCAGCATCTTACCGCATCTTACCAACCAAACGCTTCCAAATTCCAAAGTTATGGAAGAACTCAACCTTGTTCTGTGTTCCATTTAGGCATTTGCTTTATGAAGTTAGGTCTTCATTCTGCCAAAAAAAAGAAAAAAAACATTTGAAGAATTACTTCAGCATATTTTCTCAGCAGAGGTAGGATTTGCCGGCACTCAACTGTTTTCTTCTTTGCCCAAATGACTACTCTCTTGTAACCAAACTTTCACTTTTTAATTTTTAAATAAAATTAGCTTATGTTGTTCTTGCTTAACTTCACAATGTCAATTTACCAACATCTCACTATTCCTCTGAAGCAGTTATTCTCTTTAAAGTAACACAATGCTTACTGAAAAGGCACTGTCTCTGATAGGAATGCTAAGATGTAAAATGACTATGTCAAAAATGTGCATATAGAAGACAGTTGATGAGCATTCTATAGGAAACAAAAAGCTCCTTCGCCTAGCTGACCATGGAGAGAGTTAAACACCTACACACCCCACAGGAGAATGCAGAAATACTAAACAACTTGGAAGCATTCTTATGATATGTGAGTCTGCACTTTAGTTATAACAAAGTAAATCATCTACATTAACTGCCTTTCTCTTCCTCTGACCAAATAACAGGCAAGAAGCGAGTTAAATGAGGAGAGGTATATTTTGACTTGACAGCAAGCAGTTTATCATGTGGGGCTTGTGGGGAGTGTGTAGCAGCTTCATGTTTACAGTTTGGCACACATGGAATCAGAGGGAGGTATAGTTCAGTGCTCATTTTACTTCCAGGATGGCTGCCCATAGAGTGTTGTTGCCTACATTCAAGGAAGGACATGCTCTATTTGAATTAATTCTTTCTAAAAACATACTCAATTATAGACTCGACATGCATCTCACTAATGCTTCGGGCATTTCTTAAATCTAACAAATTGACAATCCCTGTTAACCATCACACCAGAAAATTTACTAATAACTACCTAATGAATTTAAAAATGTTTCAAGAATTACAAATATCTAATATTCCATTGGCTACTTCAGTTTACATTACTTTTTTGATCAGTTGTACAGGAATAGTATTACAGCCACAGATTTAATCAATAACGTCATGTTTTTGCATTAAGAAGTCTAGATAGGTAAGGTAAATAGTACATTATTATGTTATTAAATTGCATAGACAGAAAAATATGGTGTCAAATACATTAATTTATTTTATTTTTCTGCTGTTTCTATCCTGCTTGGGTGTTCTACACACAATATGATAGCTTCTTATATAATGAATAATCAAAACTGGCATTTCTCATTTAAAAATGTTTTCCATTTATGAATATTTAGAATATATTCCATAATATGACATTTAATGTTAATACATATGTATAATATGTTATTATCAAATTCACTCCCTATTTCCTCTTCTCCAATTTCTTTCTTATCCCCTCACTTTCCCCTTCCAAATTAATGTGCTTAATCTTATTTTTAATACTCATTGAAAGCCAATGCTTTGAAGTAGTTTCCTTTGCTTTATAGTGTCTAAATCTGTCAAATGCAGTTCATTTTCAGTAAATATTTTCATTTAGTTTAAAGGAAAGTAATTGATTCAAAAGAGGAATATAACATTTGTAAACCAACCTTGTGGAGGGAACAATGAGCAACAGAAATTAGTTTCAATAAGACATTTTGAAATCATAGTTACAAGATATGTTTAATTTCTAAAATTCAGATTCAGATAATGTTAAACGGAAACAGGCTAATACACATTGGATAAAAAAAATATCAATTTGGCCCCAGATTCATTATGCAACAATGGTTCTGAAAAAATATTCAGTGGAACTGCACAGGTTTCTAGACATTTAAAAGGGTCAATTTGATCAAAGGAATCCTTATAATGAAGCAAGATGCTGATTTTCTTCTTAAATTTCCAGTACAGTTTCACAGAAGATTTATTGTGTGTGAAATTGAATAAAGATGATAACTCAAACAATTTAGCTGTCTTATATTATACTAGACAATTAGAAAATTTGCAAACTTTGCAACAATGACATAAGTTTTTTCTTTTGAAAAATAATCTTTCTAAATATGTTATTTATGTCAGCATGTAACTGGTTTATTATTTTATTTGTATTACATTTATTTATTTATTTGTGGTTTTTTATGTGTGCATGTGTGTGTGTTTCCTTTTGGTGCCCAGAGGATCAGAGGATAATTTTTGGGAGTCAGCTCTCTCTTTCTCTTATGTGTGTCCAAGAACTGATCAAACATGTGTCTTCAGTCTCGGTAGCAAATGTCTAGCCAATTTAACCATATTTCTGTTCATGGGATACTTTTTCATTGTTAGGCAGGGACTTTGACATTTTTAGATTATGGCTTTGTCAAAATCGTGACTTTCCCGGAACTTGCTCTGTAGATAATCAGGCTGGCTTCAGACTTACAGAGGTTTACCTGCCTCTGCCACTTAAATATTGTAATTAAATACATGTGCCATCACATCAGACTTAGAAATTATATATTTAAATAAACTAGTAGATAAATATTTTTAAATGTGTCCATTGCATTTCTAATAAAAATATTGAGAAGCAGAACTCATATCAATGTAAGTTTGGGGTGGATTCAAATCCGGGCAGTTCTGTGATGCAAACATTCGGTAATTGCAGTTTATAGCTCTGAAAACCCCATTCATTTCTGAAGCTTTGATTTCTAAAGATGCCCAAATTGAAGTTAGAGGAGCAGTTGTTGGAATAGTCTCCAGAATTGCTCTTTGGCTATTTGGGAAAATTGGATCCATGTTTTTTTGTTTGTTTGTTTCTCTTTTCTTTTTCAATCTTCTTCTTTTTTGTTTGGGACAGCTTGTAGCTCCAAATGGCTTCTTTTTTTGTAGCCTAGTATGATGTTGAATTCCAGATGTTCCTGTCATCGACTCCCAAGAGCTGGCATTACAGATGTCTGTCACCACATCAACTGTCAACATCCATATTTGTTGAACTTGTCATTAATCAACAAAATATATCTAAGAAAACAACTCTATAATATGTAACTAAAATTATACTTTTAGTTATTTCATTCCTGTCTGACCACCTTTATCAAGGATGTATCCTTTCACTCAATTAGGACACACATTGATTGTTATATATTCTGAATTCAAAAAAGGTTTTATGACTCAATTTGATTAAATCTATTTCCTCAATAACGTTTGTTTGCTTATTCATCTTTTTCTATTATACTTTCTTGTGATAATAATATTTCTGGACAGCATCATTAAAGTGGTCAGTGGGTCACCCTCTAGAGCCACACCAACAGGAAAAGAATCCTTAGGTCTGTGATCTTTTCTTGTGTGAGAACATGTTCACGTTCCTTAACTCTCTGCAAATTAAAATTTGTTTAGTTCAAAAATTAAAATAGCTTTTACGATCTTGTTGTCATGCAGGTTAAAAGGTTAATATTGTGAAAATCTTATGTGCATGTGTGTGGGTGCATATGTGACTCTGTTGTGTCTGTTTGTGTGTACAGGTGTATGTGGAAGCCAAAAGTTATTGACACATATCTTCTTCTTTTACCCTTTCTCTCTCTCTCTCTCTCCATATCTATCCTATCTGTCTATCTATCTATCATCTAAAATATACCTACATCTAGCTATCTCCTCCTCATCTCTCTCTTTAAACAAAGTATCTCACTGAACTTGAAGTTCACAAATGCTGATTGGTTGGCTTGTTATTTTCTAAGCTGTAGGATATGCCAATCTTCTACTCACCGATGGTAGGATTACAGATGTGTATCTCCTTACCAGATGTTTGTGTGGTGTTGGGATCTAAACACAAATCCTAATGTTTGTGTGGCAGACTCAATCATCTCTCTATTGTTGTCCAAATCTGAAGACTTAGGCAAGCTTGTTATCATGCTATATTTTAAAATCATGAGTGGGTTCAAGGCCAGCCTGGTCTACTGAGTCAGTTCCAGGACAACTAGGGCTACTTAGAGAAACCATGTCTTAGGGGAAAACAATCATATACAAAAACAAGTTTATCTACTCTTGTTCCAAACAAGGCCATTGATAGGTGTGATTTGGATTAACAGAATTGTGCTACTGGGAAATACTGGAAACATAACTCTAACTCTATACTCATTCCGACTGCTTATGTTAAGAATATCAGCTAAAACTACAGACACAACATAAGAGAAAGTCTGTAATACTCAGGTCAGAATGAAGGCACCAAAGCTTGAGAACCCTATAGAGAAACTTGAACACATTCAACCCATAAAAAGACAATAGCTAACTTGGTCAAAGGCAGGAAGTTGAGCCAAGACTTACAAGTAACTTACAAGCAACTTGAGTTTACTTTTAAGTCATAACAGCAAACACAAATTTCAAATTATTATTCATATTGTCATTTTCCTTATTTTCTTGCAACCCTAGAAATTCTTTAAGAGTGTCTTCTAAGGGTGAATGCAGTATTGTGGAAGATTATTCAGCCAAAAGTTAACGAAAACCTTTTTCCATCCTTTTCTGAAATTTCACATGACTTGATTTTCCAACTCACATTTTCCAACAGATAAAGTTCCCATTCTACTTTTCAGGCACTAAATTCCCAAATGAGGATGCAATACAGGACAGACAGGTGGGGCTTGTCAAATGAATCAGATATGGCAGCCCTCAGGCTTATTTAGGACAAACAGCACCACATAACCTCCAATTCATTTTGTTTTATAATTTTTTTCTTGAAACTTACCTGAATTCCAGAAATTAGATGAAATGGTGAATTAACAAGAAAACAATCTCTAATTACTCATCTATTTATATTTGACCCATGAGAAATGAGATCAGCAAGTTGTGAGCAAGCAAGAAAAACAAACAAAACAAGTAGGTAAAATTGAAAAAATAAACATAAAAGGTGAATTTCTTTTGAAATGGATGGCAGAGCTAAGAGTGGTAGATTTTCTCACAAACACATTCTGGGGCGAAATGGAGAGTCCTCTGTCTATAGGGGAAGGAAAGATGCAGATCATGACCCAGAAGGCTCAAGCACGAGCAACCTTTGCAGCTCAATGACTGTTCATTTGAGGTAACTGGTAAGAATTAATCACTCTTACCTAGTGCTTCAGTAGAATAGTGAATGTTAAACTCTGAAGAAAAGAGAAATTCAAACTTTGAAGTACATATTTTTTCATATTTTTATTAATAATTTAGGAATTTTACATGATGATCCCTTAGCACCCCCACTTGCCAGTCCTCCCAGTTCAAGCCTTGGGACCTCCCCTATTAGCCCCCCAAAAAATGAAGAAGAAAAAGAAAAGTAGAAAAAAGGCCCAATTTGTATTGTCCATATACTCACTGGAACATGGTCAAACTCCAGGAAACCAGTCCCTTAAAGAAAATGATTCCATACCCCATACATACCCCAGTCAGAACCCATCAATTGCAGAGAGCTATGCTTCATCATGTTTATAACAATTCTAAGAGTTCTCATTGATAGCATTTTGTCTAGGCTGTTACTTTTTTGTGTGTTGGGGGGTGGTGTAGGGGTTCTATATCCTTCTTTCTCAACTGTGAGTCTGTAGTCATGGATACCAGGGCAAAAACAGCTTCTTTACCCTTTACAGTCAGTGACAGCATTGAACCAGACATCACCATGGCCTCAGGTGCCAGGGCAGGCCACCCATCAATATGACCCAAGGACATCAACACTGACCTTGACTGCAGTACAAACATGGACCCGGACGTGACCGATGGTGACAGGACAGACTTCTCACATCAATTCAGCCCTAGAAGTGTGGCCCATTATTATCAAGACGACCTCAAAAGGCATCCCAGGCCAAGGGTGTCTGTATAGTCTTTGGTGATAACTTGGCCAGGGACATTGACATGGCTCCTGGCTGCTGTGGGTCTATGGATATCCCCATGAACTTCTGGCTTCAACATAACCTAGAACAGTAGACAACAGATACCAGAGTGGCCTCCAGAAAGCAGCAAGTATCATAGAAGTCTTTCATGGAGGTCCAATCTAGAAAATGAGCCATTCTTCATCTTTGGCCTCCTGTCGTTGCTCTGAACCAGGATGATTGCAGGGCTGGGAGGTGTTTTGGGAGCCAGCTGTTGTATACCATCCTGTCAGCCCTACTTAGCAATAACATGCTCTTCCATCAACTGCAGCCCTTTCTCACACCATCACTGCCATCCAGTCTCCAGATGCACCTCTCTCTACCACTCACTCATTGCTCCGTTCCTCCATCTTTCCTATGTCTCCATCTCATATTTCTTCATCATAGTGGCATTAGAAAGTTTAGCGTGTCAGACAGTAATTTTTTTTGTTCAAACATCTTTACGTGTAAATATTTATTGCAAGGAGCTGTTGGTCTGTTTCAAGGCTTCTGGTTTCTGACATGCCAAAACCATTGCCAAGACTCATCTCAGATAGCCTTCTGTTGCATTCTTGTGGCTAGGCACTGCATCTTGGAGCAGGTTCCATGCAAGCTCCAGGTTGCTGCACGCCTCCCTGCCCTCTCTCTATTTTGGCCCCTCGGAGGCTCTCCAGGCTCAACCTTTGGGCTTGGAGTTTATAGGCAGCACCACTATCCCTTGTTCTCTGCTTCCCAGCAGGGCAGGGAGCAGGGGCAGCAGCCACAGTAGCTCCATGCTAGAGGCTAGTGGCTGGGCCTAGGACTGACCCTATTAAGTAATGACATGTACTTCTGCATAAATGGCTCCTCCACTTACTCCAGCAGGTCTTAGATGTTGTGCTGGATCTAGGCCCAGAGGGCAGCTGAGTTGCTCAAGTACATGCAGACCTATTTTCTGGGCCTGCAAGTGGGTCTGTCCTAGCATTATACATATATATATATGTATATATATACATATATATGTATATATACATACATACATATATATATGTATAATGTTAGGGCATATATGTGCATTCCTTGTGATTCAGAATTCAAAGTCCTTTCAATTAATTCTCTTTTATAAAAAATAAATTCTTTTGTTTTTGAATTATGTGCATGTATCTGTGTGGTATGCTCACGTTAGATGTGAGTGCAGTTACATGCAGAGACCATAAGAGAGCACAAAATCTCTGG
>LOJH01000180.1:28542-42910 GCA_001685095.1 Ellobius talpinus | reverse complement strand
GTGTGTGCCTCTGTGTGTGTGTGTGTGTGTGTGTGTGTGTGTGTGTGTGTGTGTAGAACAGTTTGGGAGAAATAAACCAAGTTATCCCAAATTAAATCATCTGTCAATAAATTAAAAGGAGTCATCCTTAAAGCAAACTGTATAATATATGGGACTTGCTCTCTAGTCTCAGTGCTGTACATGACAAATAAGCAAAATCTTGCATTTTGCTTTGCTTCCCTTTCAGAAATATTTTCTCACATTTCATTTTGAGTCATTTCCTTTATTTGCTTGTTTAGTTACTTAATTTATGTTTCCCCTCTCTCCTCCTCTCCCAGTTCCTCCCCCTTACTTCCCCTTTCTACTCCTTGTCCACTCCTCCTCCTATGTTTCTTTTCAGAAAAGGGCAGGAGTCCCATGGATATCAGCCAACCATGGTATATGATGTGACAGTGAGACTAGTCACCTACCTCCTCTTCTATTAAGACTGGTGGGAGAAAAGTGTTCCAAAAGCAGGCAACAGAGTCAGAGACAACCCTGATCCACTAGTAGGAATCCCACAAAAAGACCAATGATAGCAGAATATTATTGGAAGTCCTTTTATTGACGTTTTTGCCAGTTGTGTTTGGTTCTATCTTAAGTCTCTAGGCTATCCTGCCTCTGGGTCCTGGCCATTCAGGCAGTAACAGAAGTGAGCTCCCTTTCATGGTATGGGTCTCAAGCTAGACAAGTCATTGGTTGGGAACTCTCACTATTTCTGTGCCACCTCCACAACAGCTCATCTTGTAGGCAAAAAAAGAATTGTAGGTGGATTATTTTGTGATTTGTTTGTGGTCCCAATTCCACACAATAAGTCTTGCCAGGTTACATAAGATAGCCAGTTCTGGCTCTGAATCCCCCGTTGCTAGGAGTATTAGCTAGGATCCCCTCATAGATGGCTGGCAGTTTTTATTGCACTAGGTTTCTAGCTCCTCCCAGAGATGTCCCCAGATTCCAGTTTTCTCTCCCCCAGATTCCCTCCATTCTCCCCCATCTGAATTTTTTTCAGTTTTGTAGACCTTCTCCAGTTTATGAGCCATCATGGAAGAAATCATCAAAATAATTTGTAAGAGTAGAAAGATAAACAATTTATTAGTCTCCTTTTCTGAATGTTTAAAAGTCATTAAGTACTCATATTATTATGGGAGTTGGATATGTGTGTGTGTGTGTGTGTGTGTGTTTGTGTGCTATCTGCCAGCAACCACCTGGCCCATTGTACCCACCATTTTATGATTTGAAAGTGACAACTGGCTGAACTGCTTTCATCATCAAGCAATTAATAGCCTGAGATAGGATTTCAAAATTAAATAGAAAACATTTCAATGTGCTATAAACAAGCTTAGTAATTACCCGTCATCACAGTATAGAAAGCTACAAAAGAGCCATCTCTCAGCCTGAGAGAGAGGGCAAGTTGGAGAGGATCAAGCTTGTCATCTTCCTGACTTGTAGTGTGACAGAATCCTATTTGTCTTAACTTAGGATTTTTTTTTTCCTATAAAGCATGTTACTACAAGGCTATTTAAAGTTGTTCAATACATTAAGTAGTTTTCCCCCTCTTAACTTCTGAAGCCTATTCATATCCAGGAAAGTGGAATAGCTAATGATCTGGGGCCTCAGGGTTTGCTTTCTTGTCAGAACCCTCAATAGCATATCTTTAAATGTTATTCATCATTTAACGAAGAAAACAGCTAATAGTTATTGTCCTAATAACTTCAATGTATACAATACTGATCCAAAGTGTGAAGCTGAAGAGAGGCAGTCTGTGGAAACGTAATCACAGTGGAGGCTGAAGAATAAACCACCAGTTTCTCTCAGCCTTAAACGGTCAGGTTCCACCAAATAAATCTGAAACAATTAGGGAATATGGTGGCTGGAAGAAACAGAAGCTCCACGCCTCCAGAAGAGCTTACATGAACTGTTGACACTGAACAGTGCCCAAAGTCTGTCCAGCATAGACAGTGAGTCCCCTCATTTACCCACCTGGAAGGTAGCATTTTGATTTCTCAAAGGAAGGTACAGTATTGTCATGCTAAGGTACCTCAGATATCCAAGAAGCTCCTTAAATTCTGCCCATTATTTCTGGGGTCCTCTTGATATTTGTCTAAAGATGTTATTTATCTGTAATGCATTAGTTTTCTGATTATTGTTCTTCCAGGTAGGAAATGAAATCTCATTTGTGGCAACATGGGATGATCTATAGGGCATTGTATTAAGTGAAATGAGCCAGGCATGAAAAGACGAATTCCGCATGGGATTACGCACAGATGGCATCTGGGCAAGTGTACCTCATATAAATAGAAACTGAGTGGGAAAAAAGCCTTCTCTGATGCTGAGGAAGGAGCAGAGAAGGGCAAAGGAGAAGTTTTTCCAGGTGCAATGCCTTAGTTTAGTAGAAGAACCAGTTCTGGCAAATTCCATGAGAGAGGTAGGACCACAATGAGGCTAGTACTCCTTAAATATGTGGAGTGAACAACACACAGCCATCCTTGGGATACATGCTGGGAAAAGGTTTCTCAAATGTCACTTTCCTGCTTCACACTTGGGAGACATTGTCTGTGGAAACATGGAAGGAATAGAATAGAATCAGCATGGTGGAAAGGAGGACTATGCAAATCCTCTGGGCTCATCATATCAGTCTACCATATTCACAAATTGTTTTCAGAGTTTTTTTTTTTTTTNTTTTGCAATGGTTATTTTATCCAAACTATCAGGGGAACATAATGTACTCTACAGAGTACGGTGTCAACAGAATAGATAAGTTTAAACAATTTATTCTCAAGGAGTAAAACTGCACCTCTAACATGAGTCACATGAGAAACCACCGTACTTCCTTAATGTGGAGGCCAGCAGGGGCAGTGACACCACGACAGGGAGCAATAGGGTCAGTTTCAGAGAAGCTGAAGTCATGGAGGGAGAGAAGAGACTTCTCTTCATGTGTACAGGTGTTCATTGTGTTCACCATTTTGGCAGCAGTGAATGTGTTTAATGGCTTACTAGCCCTTTCAAGCAAACATCAGAGAATTAGAATCTATATCAATTCTTTTAATGAATTAAATGTCCCTCTCTTAAAAGAGTGAATTTAGATTATAATCAATCAGAAAGCCTCCAGATAGCTGAGATTTTTGACTCTTTATCTATTTCAACTCAGTACTACTCATTTTATGGTGGGAAAAAATGGATGTTCACATCATACAAAAGTATATCTTTTCCGAAATGGAACAACTTGGATGTTTTCTTCATATGAGTTCTTCTAAGGCAAGGACCAGATGGGATTTGAATAAGATAGCAGAGCAAACAGGAAATTGGGTGTCAGGGGAACAAAGGGTCAAGTAGAGAAAAGTTCAGAGAAGTTGCTCAGTGCTTCCACCCCAAAGCTTCGCATTGGGGCTTTATCAAAAGTGAGTCTTTTGAGATCTGCCTGTCACCAGACAGTACTAAGCACACTGTTTCTAAAGGAAATCTTTGTTCTAATTCCCTCCTGACAGGAAAAAGCTTCTGGGTTCATTCAACCCTATCTTCATCCTTTACAAAGGAAAAACTATAGAAAGAATGGTTAGATTCCCAGGGGCTCTCCTTATTTAACTACTTGTATCTAACCAGACAACTGCCTCAGACTCCCTCCTTTCACTTACTACAGCACACAGCAGAAAGTTTGCTTCCGTGCTTTTATTTTCTTCCCTTTGGGGTTCCTCAAAGTGGAGGTGTCCCAGAAAGGAATCCTTTGTAACTGGGTCACCTAAGTGATTGATAAAGGGGCCGAAACATTCCAAAGATAGAGTAGCTATGGCTTCTTTTCCTCAACGTGACAATAGTGCAAAATGTCTGACCCAGATTCAACTCATGGGAAGGTAGGACTGTCAACCTAATACTAAAACAAAAAAATGGCCGCATTTCATATGTTGATGCTCATAGCTGAGTACCTCTAACACACATTACCCAAGTGAGTAGATTGCAACAATCCTGCTATAAAAGCAGTATTGCCTCTACATTATTTTACAAAAATGAACATTGCTTAATTTTGATAAAGTCCAAGAAGCAGATTTATTCTCAAAATTCAGAACCCTATCAATTTTTTTGGCAGTGCTCTGTAGTTGAATTTTTTGGAACTTCATTCACAATTTTCTGTTATTTCTCATATTGTTATTTCACTAACAACAAAACTGAAGAAATTTCCCCAAGAGTATTTCTGGGTTTGAAATTAGAATGATGCCCTTCTATTCTAATGATCATAAGATTCTCAGCTCATGTATATGAAGCAGGTTTACTAGCTGGGGGCAACTGAAGGTGCCTCTGGCTCGTTTTAATAGAAAAGTGTTTACTGAAAAAGTAATTAGGCTTGTAGGCTCTGCAGAAGGATGGAGAATCAGAAAATGGACTAAGATTAAGAACTTCACAAAACCAAAAAGAAATAAAACAATTGACTTTGAATAAAGTGTCCAGATAGGAGGTCACTTCTCCCACAGAACTACCAACCAACATTGCTGGTCACTGATCCCTTTCCCGGGTACACTTCTTCAGTTTTTCTTCCTGTTTGTATGATAATTGTCATGGGATACTCTGTGCAAACTTGTCACCTCTTTATGGGTTCAGTGGTGCCTACATGTGAGAGTCCATCATGATTTAGCCTGTGGAGGGTTGACATTCTGTCATAGAAAGGAGGGCTGAGAAGGGTGTTGGGACACTCACCTGAGTGTCTGGCCATTTTTCCCCAGTCACATGTATGCAATCTATCTGTGAGCTAGAATATATAGGCTGGAGCAGGGTAACTGAATGGGGCTCAATGTCCTGGGACTATGAGAAAATCATTGTCCACCCTAGGTGCAAAGCTTCCAGTATTACCGTTCTACTGTCATCCTGAGACCTTCACCCATGCCTTTGTAAGTAGACAAACCCATTGCTTCCTCAGACGTGGCTTTGATAGAATACTGTTTTGGTTTGTCCTTGAGACCTGATGGGGAAGGATATGTATTGCTTATATTTCTCCCAAGGGGGAGAAAAGCTTCTCATAACAGTGACTGGCTCCAAATTAAAATTGCCAGGCCCAAATTCTAAATGGCCAGTGTGATGGGTGCATGCCTTGGTTGTCTTCATTTCTCACACATAACCTTTTCTGCAAGTCAGCTGCCATTGGCACAACTTACTTTAAAAGATTTTCTTGAGAATAAAAACCTGGCCCTCCCATAGTGGGGTGTGCCTACACAGAACATTTGCACATAGCTACATAAAACAGGGCAGTTACTGCAACACAATAAAGATACATGTGCTGCAGCCAAAGAAAGATGGACACTGATCACTGCATGCCTCTCATCTGCAGCAGAATTGACTCTAATTTTACTGTCTTGCAAGTTCCCAGAACTGTTACAGGGGCCTTGGTGTTTGTCTTATAAATGGGAGTTGTGCTTTCGTTTCTGTCTTTTCGACTGCAAGGATAAATGTGGCGGGGAGCAGGTGACTTTCTTCAGTCAGCTGAATTCCTAGATGGTGAGAGAAAAGGCAGGGCTTGCAAGATCTGTTCCAGGCTGGCAGTGGCTTCCACATTCCAAGACCTTTTGTTGTTTTCTGGAGAGAAGAGAAGGCTTCAGGAGCTTCAAAGAGTTTCTCAGCTTTGATTTGTCCTGCAGCTCACAGCAGCTGCGGAGAAAAACTTTTGCAGGAGAAGAAAAAGAAGAAAAAAAAGGTCAGGAGGTTGTAATGTAGTTTTGTTTCCACAAAAGTGAACAACCACAAAGTATAAATATACAAAAAGTGAAAATATGAAAAACATATTAGCTGTATTTCAAGAAAAGGACACTGGGTCTGCAATCCCAATTATTACATGCTCTAGGGATAGTGAATGTAATTGTTAATTTTTTCATTTTTCAGTGCTCTAGGCTGCAATTTAGATTTTATTTGAAAAAAAATGCGCTGCTTTTATATTTCTTCTCTCTCTTGGCCTGAATAATGGAGGGAGAGACCCCTAATGTTAACAGGTTAGTGAAACAAAATCACTTTGGGGAAGTAAAAACTGTTTTCATTTTAATTTTAATAGTTTACCATTTTTAAAATAAAGGGTAGGCTTTGTCTGTCTAGGTTTTCTCTTCTTATTTATTCATTGGCATAAAGAGATCTATAGGCCTGCAACATGCTCAGCAGGTAAAGGGTCTAAACACAAAATCGGAAGAGCTGAGTGCCATCTCTCTGGCTCACGTGGTAGGAGGAGAAACCCAGACTCAGTAACTTGTCTATGACCTCTGCACATATTCACTTGCGCACACACTCAAATAAATTCAATAAAAAATTAAAGGTATTTCCCCAAAGCTAGGAAAACGTGTCTTTCTTCTCACTAGAAATTGCAACTGAAAAACATGTGGATTTTGACAAAAAGCATTAGATGAAGTTAGAGTGATTATTAAACAGTTACTAGTTTTGGTTGGTTTTCTTCTGTGTGTGGGTTTGTGGATGTGTGTACCTTGAGTTGACATTCTTTCTCAATTTTTGTTCTTTTTAAGTGATTTTTTGCTATGAATTAGTGAGAAATAGCAAGAAAGGTCTATATTAATTGCAAGATTGCTTTCTTGTTCTCTGTGCATATTCAAATCACAAGAGTTATAAAAGTCTAACTCAGAAGAGTTAGAGCAAGGTTGATGCCTGGGCCAGCCTCCAGAACGCCATAAGCGGTCTGTTTAAATGTGGAAACCCATACTTTAGTTATTTTAAGCCTCAGTTGAACCAAATGGAATACCAAGTTACATGTCTTTATCTCAGGAACTGGCACCATTTCTTTGTGGTTGAACATCAGACTAGTTAAAGATATTTTGATCAGGCCACATGGGAAGATTGTGAGTTGATGTGCTTCCAGCTTTGCTTAGTGGAGCAGATGCCGATTTGGCCTTAACACAGGAGCCCAGTAGGAATGCAATAATTGAAATATTAACACAGGCTTCACCTTCCCTAGAGTCCAACACATTCTCCTCCCTTCCTAGCCTTAAAAGGTGGTATTGATGCCTCTCACTTGAAAACATGAGTATTTTAGACTCTCCCCGACCTGGCTCTCCCTCCTTTGCCCACTCCACATTGCATTGGCCAGCAGAGAACACAGGAACAACCAGTCCTGTTCCCTTACCCATTTCTGGAAACACTACAAGTACTTCATAGATTGCAAGAGTGTGCTGTTTATTGGGATTCACTTTCAGGAACAGAAAACAGTTGGTTGAAAGAGTACCTAGAAATACCACAAAGAGCCCAGCTATGGACCAACCCTAACAGCACAGAGCCATGATCTGATGATGAGTGTTTTGTCATGGGAACCTCAAATTAATTCCACCACTGGCCTGCAGACATCCCGGTAAAACCTGGCCATCAACCATGACAGAAGCTGCTTTCAGAGAAACCAGAAATGTTTCTGTGAGGAATTTCCTGTTTGGAAGAAAAACATTAAATACATTTCATAAATCCTTCTATGAGATGTAAAGTGATGGAAAGAAAATAAATAGGAAATACAAGAATGTTGATTGGGACTCAAAAGAGGACTTCATAATCATCAATAAGATCACCTTAATAAAATAGCATCTCTAGATTTATCTAGAATGATGCTCTCTTTAGAAACTATCTCTAGATGTACCTGAAATGATGGACACTCAATATAGATTCTATCAGTGGGACTAAAGGAAGCAGTGAATAGGTTATTATCGATCATGTATCTTAAAATGAAAATTCACTGTAATTGTTACCTCATCATGGTGTAAGTCTTTGTGTCAAGATTAGAAAAAAGTATCAACTAGACATTGTATTTGATTAGCTTAATTTTCCAAAGCAACTCATATCTCAAATCATATCTCTCATAGCTTATACAAAGGAACCTTGAAAGGAGCTTTCACAGTCAACAGGACTGCCAAAATAAAGTAGTGACTTATGATATATAGATAGATTTATAGCTGAAGTAAGGAAAGGGAAGCAGAAACTCGGAGGGAGGGAGGAGAATAGAGATAAAGACAGAGAGACAGAAAGTACCAGTGGTGGGGTGATGTGAGAACACTCTGTCTAATAGGGATAAAGCCTATTCACCTTTCTGTGAATGTAGCCATAAATCAAAACACACAAGGAACAGTGATTTGACTCCGGGAAGAAGGCAGGGTTGAAAGACAAAGACCTGGATTCAAAAACTTACCAATTGAAGGCAAATTCACCACTATTTCCAATGGAATTACATTTCTAGAATTCCAGAATGTCTCAGAAAGAATTACTAGTACACATAGGAGTTGAGAAATAGCCTAATTCTGGCTCAAAAACTGCTGAATGGGTTTTTGAATGTTCAAAGTCTACAGGTCCCTTGGCCACATCTTTCTTCTGCACTCTGATGTCTCCACATCCTACCAATTCTAGGGCTGTGGTATCACTTATTTTTCCTCCTTCCCTCACTGTACTTTCTTGTTGTGTGAGTATGGTCAAGGAAAATCTGCAGTAGAAAAGAATATATTAAGTCTCAGAATTCTGAACAAAATGCTAAAGGAAAAAATGTTAAAACTAAAAACGAAGGAAGAAGAAGAGGAATAAGTGGGAGATACTGATGGAAGGGGCAAACATTGAAAAGATGAAGATGCAGGAGATGGAAGAACAATTTGTTTAGTTGCATTTGAGCTGTGCATACATACCCCCTGCCTTGCTGACACCCTCAACCTAGAAGGCAAGTCTTGACTATGACAACTGAACTAAGGGACAGAGCACACAGAACCCAAGTCCCACATGGCTGCATATGGCTCTTGCAATCCAGATTGGGACCAAAGTACAGAGTGTTTGAGAGTCAACTTAAGCACAGAAGTATGATGGAAATATGTGACCTGAAAGAGTTCAGCCAATTACGACCAAAGCACAAATAACATTCTTTATAGGATTTTAGAACACTTGGAGACCAAATGGAACAGTCAAAAATACTTACACGTGAGTACAAGTAATTCTACATCAGTAGACCTTTGGATGTGCTAATTTTGAATAGGATAAGAGAAGGACTAATTGCTGCCCCTTAGATGATGTGGCTTTTGGAATTATTTGTCAGAAATTTTAGTTAAAGCCTTTTACAGGAAAACAAAGATGATAGAAATATTCTTGGAAGGAAGGGAAAGGTAGCAACAGAAGATAGAAAGAAGCACAAGGAAATTACTAAACTAATGTGGTTCAGTATAACATTAGGATTAATAGCAAAATGACGGGGGCTGAAGGAAGGGTCAGAAAGTTGAAAACACAAGAATAAATTCGATTCATTTCCCATAGCAGTTAGCATCTGGAATTGACCAGAAGAGCAGTACCAGGAGGTCTAATACATGTATTATGAGAATGCCAGAATAAAGTGTTTTGTAAAAACTTTTCACAAAATTAACTTCAAACTTCTCAAATTTGCTCTAGGCTCCTCTGTAGAAGATTAAGTCTACATCCTCAGAGAAGGGGCCAGATGACAAACACAGAAAACAAGTCACAGGGATTGTTCTACCACGTTAAAGTTACAGCTTCTGGGAACACAAAGAAAAGCTGATTTCATTTAGATTGTCTCCTGTGGGTTGCCATAGCTTTAGCTTAAGCTTAGCACAGCATAAAATCTGAGAGGCTGGGCTTCTCACTTCATATGTCTCAATCCAGACTTCTCTTAGACTTCTACAGCAGCATTCACGTCCATATTTCTGTCCATGTCAAGTCCAAGAAAGATTTACCAAAAGGCACAAAAGGAAAGCTTGTTAGAGCTTTGATGAGTTTTAAAATACGGTTTTTGTCTACACTCCCTTGATTTACCCACTCGGCGCACCATTTATAATTGCTTCCAATGAGCGAGAAACAAGTAAGTCCTTACTCTACTCAATATCACCCAAAATGGAGCCTCATTTTCTTAGAGTAATTTTCAAGCAATCACATTTAAGACTAACATGTTTTGAAAAAGAATCACAAAAGAGTAAAAGTGATTTTAGTATTTTTAAGCATCACCATAGATGGCTGAAACAATAAGTCATTACTCAAAGGACTCTTGTTCAGTTATTTTGCTACTCACTCTTACTCCTCTCATTACTGATGTGTATACAAAAACCAGACGAACTTTTAATTGTGTCCAAGATAATCATCATTACCCACACTTAGGAACTCAATGAATTTGGAAATAGGGATATAGTTCAGTTGGTAGGATGCTTGCCTAGCTGACTCAGCGCTCTGCATGCCATTCTCACAACCACATAAAGCAGGTGTAGTGATGTGTTCCAATCAGTTACCCTTGCACTTTGGAGGTGGGAGTAGAAGGATCTGAGATTTCATGTCACTCCGGTTCACCCTAGCCTAGAGAGTGAGACGGGGGCCATCCTGGAATACATGGAATCCCCCTAATAAAAGTAAAAGGAAAGGAAAAATAAAAGAAAGTCAAAAAGTATCCTTAAATATATATTTTTTCCAGATTTAGTCATAGTTTTGAATAATCATGGTATCAATGACCCATAATTGATGAGAATGGAGTTTCATATTACACATATATACTCTTGCTGTGATAAAATATTTTATCTATTAGTTTAGTAAAGGTTTATTGTCTGATTCTTAGGATCTAGCTTTGAAAATAAGGCAGGCCATGAGGTAGATAAAGGGTTCTGTCTACCCTATTTGGATATTTGAATAATTTGAGCAGCATAAGAAGCATAGAAGATCTATATTGATATTTCCTTAATTATTCTATGATTTTATTTTACTATTGAAACTGTTTGCCAAAGAACAAGGACTACATAAGGGAAAGTTCAGGGCCATTGCAAAGTTAACTTTCTAGGATTTTTTGCTTTTATGCTTGCTAGATTTTATGTCAATTTGACGTTTGCCAGAGTCATTTTTGGTAAAGGAAATCTCCATTGAGAAAATTCCCTGGCCAGATTGGTCTGTTGGACAAGTGTGTGGTACATTTTACTGATTGGTGATTGATAGGGTGGGCCCATCCCAACAAGGGATCATGTAGACCCTTGGTGGGTGTTCCTGCATAGGAGAGGAGACTGAACAAGTGATGGGAAGCAAGCAAGTAATCAGTATTCCCCCTAGGCCTTTTCTTCAGTTTGTACATCCGGGTTCCTATCCTGACTCCCTGGGACAATGGTTTTATACCATCATTCCATAAAAGGTAAAATAAATCCTTTCCTCTCCAAGTTGCTTTTGGTCTTGGTGTTTTGTCACAGCAAGGGAAATCCTAACTAAGACATCAATTAGGTGACTTTAACATAGCATTATGAAATAAATACGAAAATCTTAGCTGCCTGAGCATGATACTCAGTTTTGCTTAGAAACATTTTTGTGAATTTCCTACACACGAGCAACTATGCCAGATTTACAAAACAGCTGAAAGGCACATGTTAAATGAAGTCTTCTTTTGAATGCTGATTTGGACTCTGTGACTTGAAGTTAATAATTACACCTTTTATCTTCTAAAGCAACTGTTTAACTCTAGGGGCTTGGATCGCCTGATTAGCACAGTTTGGCTTTTTCCAGGTGGTTTTTTGAATGCAACAACTAACATCATATCTGAAGAATGAAATTCACTTGTTAAAAAGAAATTCATTTTATTTATCTATTTGTATATCGTTTTGGTCTACTGGAAAAAGTAGCATTTGCCATGCAGTTTTCGGTTCATGTATCTGGGTACAATTTACTCATGCTAGCGCATGTGAGTCAGTAACTAGTTAATGCTGATTCATATTCATCCAACTGGATTGGATTTAGAATCATCATGGAAGCATATTTCAGAATGTATCTATAAAAGTATTTCCAGAAAGTTTTTACTGAGGTTGAAGACCCACGCACATGAGTGGCACACTGCTATGAATGGGGTCTTTGATGAAGTAAGAAGGAGAAAACAAACTGACCAGCTGCTTCATGCTCATCTTCTATCTTCCTAGTTCTTTGTATTATAGCCTCAAAGTGCAACTGAAAACACTCCTATCCTTCCTTAAGTTGATTCCTGGCAGATATTTTGCCATAGCAACAAGAAAAGTAAATAATGCTCCAGGCAGCATCTCCAGTCTCTAATTTATCTAGAATGATGGCTGCTCCCCTTAGAAACTACCTCTAGATATACCTGGAGTGATGGATGCTCAATACAGATAGTATCAGTGGGACAAAATGAAGCAGTGAATAGGTAATTATTTATCATGTATCTTAAAATGAAAATTCACTTTAATATAACCTCATCATGGTATATATCTTTTTACCAAGATTAGAAAACATATCAACTAGACACTGATGCATTGTATTTGATTAGCTTAATTTCCCAAATCAACTCATCGTATCTCTCATAGCTTATACTAAGGAATCTTGAAAGCAGCTTTCATAGTCAATAGGACTGCCAAAATAAATTAGTGATCAATGATATATAAATAGATTTATAGCTGAAGTAAAAAGAAGACAGGCATATGGGAGCGGGGGATAGAGATAAAGAAAGAGAGAAGACAGAGAGTACCAGTGGTAGGGTGATATGAGAACACTCTGTCTAATAGAGAGAAAGCCTGTTCACCTCTCTGTGCATGTAGCCATAAATCAAAACACACACGGAGCAGTGATTTGACTCCAGGAAGAAGGCAGGATCAAAAGACAACGAGCAAGGTTCAAAGTCTCACCAACTGAATATAAATCCACCATTATTCCCACTGGAATTTCGTTTCTAGAACTCTAGACTTCTCATTCTAGCTCCAGCTTGCTTAGAACTCACTACGAAGCCCAGGCTGGCTCCAAACTCAATCCAGTTCTACTGCTACAGCGCCACATTTTGGGTGTGGATTTACTGACTTGAGTAAGTGTAATAGGCTTGTTTTATTAGTCTTTTGACTCCTTTTTCCCCCTTTCATACGTATCTCTCTTAATGTACCTTGGCCCATACACTCAGTTTCTCAGAAGAGTCTTACCCAGTGTGAGTTAAGTATACTTACTTCTCAGATACTTCTAGGTTTATGTCTTGGGAATTTGTATTCAGGATAAATGAATTTATTTTTTCTCTTTTTTATTTTTTGAAGTTGTAATTTAATTACAGCATTTTCCTCTCTCTTTCCTTCTTTCAAGTCCTCCCATATAACCCTGTTTGTGGAAAATTTGCACAGAGGATGGGGCAATTCTGTCATCTCAATTCAATGGGAAATTTATGCCAACGTGAGTCCAAGAATGTGGCCGGCCCTCACTTTACATAAACACATCAAGCTAATTAAAGCTGGTGGAAACTATAAAACAACAACAACAACAAAAACAAAACAAAACAAAACACAAACCTCATTGGAATCCAGAAATCATAACCTCTCAGTTTGTTTTGAGACATTTTTTCTTCACATTGCATAAATAGCTATCATTTTTTAAAAATTTTGCATTATTCCCAGCACCCAGGAGAGGATAGTACCATTGTAATTATAGTACATTCTTTTGAGATTCATAACAAGGTATTATTTTGCTAATGGAATATTCAAGTAGTCTGTAGTAATTTATCAAATAATGCTTAGTCCCATTTTTCTCAGTGTGACTCTTTTATTCTTAGGTAAATTGGTGTGTGTGTGTGTGTGTGTGTGTGTGTGTGTAACAGGGGTTAGCAAGGCTTTATTTTAATTCCACCTCTCTTCATAATATAGCCACCACACTGATGCCTTGGTGGTGTGTCCACTCCATCCCCGCAGTGTTTTCCTTAGTGGACTCTCTATTCCAATTTTTATATAACAAATTTTTGACCAATTGCTTTTCACTGTTGTTGAAAAAATCAGCATTTTTCCTGGGTTTTTTTTGCTTATTGTAACAGAGAAGCTGCAGGCTAAGTGCCAACAATGTAGCATAAGACCTTCTCTTATAAAGATGAGGCCAAAGAAGGTTGCTTCCCTCCTGAGCCAGTACTTGCCATGAACCTGGGCCTTATTACCAGCTGTGCCTAGTCTTTGAAGAGACAGCTCTGTTTACTAACACTCTCATCACTGCTGCCTTTATAATAGAAGTTTTGTAGAAGACAAAGTATCTGTATTTTACATACTTCATCGACATGAAAATAACAATGCTATGGGCAGAAATACCTTTCATGTGATGGGATGTGTTGTCTCGCAGACACAAGGACTTGAGTTCAATCCTGAACTCCAGAACCTACATTAAAAAAATTAATAAAAGGCCCACATGTGGTTCAGTAGAGGTGGAGGAATGTAGGCAGTTCAAGGCCTTGCTGGCCAGCCACTAGTGACTATACAGGTGAGTTCCAGATCAAGTGACCCTTTCTCAAAAAAGGTGGAGGGTTCCTGAGATATGGCATGCAAGGCTGTCCTCTATTCTCCATGCAAATAGACACAAACATATAAGCATACACCAACACACACACACACACACACACACACACACACACACACACACACAC
>LOJH01000180.1:3228-28469 GCA_001685095.1 Ellobius talpinus | reverse complement strand
ACACACACACACACACACACACACACACACACACACACACACACCCCTTTACTTCTAGCCAGGCCTGGTGGTATTAGCCTATAATAGCAACTATCTAGGAAGTTGAGGCAGGAGAATTACAAGTTTAAAAGTAGCCTGGGCTATAGAGTGAGTGACAGCCTAAGCGAATAAGAAAGATTCTATTTCAATATTGAAAAAAAATAAAAAGAGGTAGTGACTGATGTTGCTTGGTGATATAATACTTGTCTAGCTTATGAATTAGCTCATTAGCCTTTACTGCCATATTTCCTGTGGAAAGAGTGGCCTTGCTATCATGATCTCACCCTCCTGTAGAAGCGGACTGTGGTTTATATTCAGGGGCTGTTAATAGGAACAACTCTCAGCCACAGACTGTTCTCAGAGTCAGAGCATGGATGCTCTTCTTGGATTCGTCACCTTTGCTTTAGGAGCCGTCAGACAGTTCTATTTTCCCAAGATCACAGCAGATCCTATATGTATGTGATTAGAATACTAACAGTTTCCATTTTATTACTTCATGGATATTTTTTGAGTCTCAATATAACTTCAAGTTAAGTAACCTGCAAAAATGTTTTACAGTCTTTGGAGAGTCCCCAGAACAAAGGAGGGAGTGTTCCTTCTCTGCATAAAATATATTATTGTGCAGATGTTGTGTGGTCTTTTCATTGTCATGGAAAAGCTCAGTACCAAAAAGTATGTCCTAGGAACTTTCCGCAATTACTCCTTGCAACTTCTCACCAGAAGCTACATGACCTTCTCCTGACCTCAAGTAATTTTTTAAAGGAGAAAATCATGAGGAGTTTTGGAGTCATGGGGAGACATAAATTTTTAACAATTGCTGGAGCAACACTCATGGCTACTATTAAAATGTGTTTGTGTAACTCTTCATAAATATACAAACTGCTCAGGATGTATAATGTTACTTGTGTGCAGCTGACTTCAGGGCTCTTCACTTGGTGTTGGATAACCAATTTTGTGGTTCAAAAGTAAAGAAGTTGAACTCATAAACTTGAGTGAGAGCAAAGGAGTGCATGGGAAGGATAGGGGGAGTAAAGAGAAAAAGGAAAACAGTGTACTTATATAATGATTTTTAAAAAGTTATAAAATTAAAGGACATGTATTTGGGGACAAGCCTGTTCCTTCGGAGGGTCACCGGGGAGAGTGTGAAAAGGAAAGAATAGAGAAGTGGTGACAGCATGATCAGACTAGAAGAGACATGCAAGCATTTGAAGCTTTGCTCTACAAAAAACATACAAGAAACTAGATTTGTAAGATCTAGAAACCATCTCCATGAATTAATATTTAAATTAATATGAAAAAAATACAATTCAAAACACACGTTACCCTGCAGAATAATGCATACATGTGATAAATTCATACGAAGCTATGCAAAACAATGCAGTATTTTTAAATGAGAAATCTTAATTTCATCTACCAACTGACTTATTCAAGGAACTAGAGCTCTAATAGAGTTTTGTTTCTCCACCGTTGTTTTTATTACTATACTTAAATAACTGAGGGAGGTTAATTTAATAAAGAAAAGAGGTCTGTTCTTTACAGAGCTCTGGAGGTTCGAGTTCAGAGTGCTGAAAACTCGGATTGGACATGGGTCTGGTGAGGGCTTTGCGTCATCAGGCATCATGACAAAAACATGTTTATTTGGGAGGGAAAGATTGCACTGCCAAATAAAGAGCTGAAGAGAGTGGAACGGAGCAGCTGCTGTGTAGCAGTTCCCTCCAATACTGAAACGCTCCACCCCACAGGGAAGCTCTTTAAAACAGAAAGTAAAACAATTCACAATAGCTTCAAGAAGGCCCTGAAACTGAACAGACCCACTAGGCCACTCCCTCCCAACAGTAAACAATAAAGACTGCTCAGAGTGCTCTCCGAAGACCCAAGCTGCAAAGACGACTCTGAAACCAGTCCAGCTGCCTGGAAAAGATTTAGATAATTAAGTGGCTTGGAAAGGACACTCTCCGACCTGTTGAGTTGCCTATAGGCCATGTGTGTACTACACATGACACAGCTGTCTCGGAAGAATTTCTGCTTGGAGAAGTAACCCCTCACCCATATTTCTCTAAGTAAGCCCAATAAAACTTGATAGTTCACTAGCAGGACTTTGGTGGTATCTTATGTTGGTCTGTCAAGGAATCCCTGCCTGGGATGAGAAGGCCTGTGGTGCATCTCCCCAGGAAAGATCTTGTCCCACAACAGTGATACCTCACACTAAGACACATAAAGAGGACCTACCTGTTCATGGGCAAATGTTAAACATTGTTAAAAGCTGTTTGGTCAGTATTACTGTTAATTATTTCTTTAAGTGATTAATGTAAGAAGTCATTCTGATGCTGGTTTTCCTGTAAATAAGCAAACTGTTGTGGGCTGGAAGAGTAATTAATTCCCTAATTAGCAGCTTGTTTCCTGGCTGCCTTGAACAAATGTGCTGCCAATTAAACAGCCACCTGAACTACCCCTGTACCAACATTGGCCATTTTAACCTATGAGTGTTGTGGTGCTTCGAATAGGAAATGTCCCCGCTTGGCTCTTGTATACAAACTTTTGGTCCCCAGTTGGAAGAACTGTCTGAGAAGATTATGGAACCTTGTTGGAGGAAGCAGTTAAGAGAGGTGAGCTTTGAGAGTTTATTGCCTTGCTCGATTCCCTTTCATCTGCTCTTGTTCCTGAGTGCAGGAGGAAATATAATCAGCCAGCTTCCTGATTCTGTCACCTTTTCAGTCATGACTCTCTTTGGAACAGAAAGTCTAAACAAACCCTTTCTTCCTTAAGCTATTTTTGATCTTGGTATTCTCTCAGAGAAGCAGAAAAGTACAAATGCCCTAAGAAACTCCCCACTGTTCTCAGCTGATTGTCTCTGTGAGTTCATCTTCCTAGGCAGGACTTTCAAGCAGTTTGTACTGTCCCTCTGAGATTATAAGCCTGGAGTGAACTCTAGATGATCTAGAAACTATTCCCGTCTTGGCCTGAGGGGGATTACCTCCTCTGGTGGTGAAGTAGTGTTGTAATTGGCACGGACACAACCATTTGCGAATATAAAGTGTTCTGTGACCAAACATCTCTTCTCTGGCTAGGAGTAAGGTGTCTGTTAGAAGAACTACCCCTTTGCTTGTCTCTCCTAATGTTGTAACTAGACCTAATAATGTCTCAAATTAACTGGCGCTCACCTAGAAGCTTCACTTCTACTAGCAAGATTTATAATGCTGTGCACATTCCAGGAGGAGAAAATTAACCATCAATCTCTTCCATTTGTGAACTCTCTCTGAGCTACAATAATGACTGGTTTAATAAGATATCCCCATTGCTTCCATAGTGGCATGGATGTTGTGAAAACAGGGAACTGCTTTCTGATTGGATCTAAGGCCTGCTCTTTGTGATGGAATCTGTACCAGACACTGTTAACAGGGAAAAGAACACATAGCTAAATTTGTCATAAACCCTAGAGGAGAACATTATTACTATTGTATCATTCTGCTATTTGGACAGTTATTGCCCTACGTATATTTCAGTGCATCTCTTAGAACTCTAGTGAGAAAAGTTCTTCTTACACTAGAGGACAATTAATACATAGACCCTTAAGTGGCTACTATTTTGAGTATTAGATGCTGGGGCATTCTCAGTCCTAAGTAGAAGGTTCGTATCACATTCCTCCCCTTAAAGTTCAGACGTCGTTTAGAGGAATAGTAAAAATATTGTAAGAGCAGAACAGGGAGATGACTTCAAGGAACCAGAGTTTCCCAGACACAGTGGGACACTTGTGCATATAAATTCCCAGCAACTGTGTCAGCATGCATGCAGCCACACAAATTAAACCAGACAAAAGCCTGCTATGCAGGAAGGGAAGTAAACACAAAAATCTAACCTCTGGTTGAGGAACTATTGGCATTTGATAGTTGTTGGGAGAAAGACTGGAGACAGTTTTCTTTAAGGTCATGACCCCAAGTAAGTCAACCATAGTCCAGGGCTGGTCCAACACCCAAGAGTAGTGCAACACAAATTGGACCGAAAGGGAAAAAACGGTAAGAGGACTCAAAGTTGGGTGAGTATCTTCCTGAGGCTGGATTTGGGAGGAATTGGAGAGGGTGAATATATACACATAAATCTCAAAGAATTAATAAAAGTGTTATTTTTTATAATTGTTTCTCTTAAGTGATATTTTTGCCTACTTTCAGCAGAGTAGGCTGAGCTGCTAACATAAAGAAAGAAGCAAAAGACACAGGAGACCAGCAAAAAAGTGTGGGCACAGCAGGAGCCCCTGAGAGCAGTCAACAGACCATGCTGTAATAGTCACAAGGTGGCAGGCCAGCTGCTTGACAGCTTAAGGAAAGAGCAGCTAAATCATTTGAGGAGCTGGGGCTGAAGACAGATAAAAGCTGTAAAGAACCAGAGAAGGAATTGTCAGACCTGGTAACTGGGAGAGTTGCAGAATGCTGTGAAGATGAACTGAGGGACCTGTTACCTCAGCCTGCCCATAAGCTTCTGTGTCAAGTGACCAAACTTGTAAGAATTGAGGACTCTTATTGTTGCCAATCAATTCTCTTGTCTCAAGTCTTACACATTCTGTCACTTGTCACATTGCTCTACTGCTGACAAAATTCTAAGTACTTGAACTTTGAAGAACACATCACATTCAAACCTGTCCACTCCACTCCACCTGGTGATTTATGATGTTACCTTGGTCCCAAATGTTGGAGGATGAGGGTCACATCTTTCATTTTCCCTACATGACTTTCTGGAGACTTGGCTGACTTCCCACCACCTAAGAATCATTAACATAGAAAGTGGAATCCTCCAGGAATGTTTTAGGGCTGAAATTAAATTTCTAACCGATTAATAGAACTGTTTTTCAGGATATTTTTCTCTCCTTCTCTTGTCAAAGATGACATTATTTCATGAACAGGAAATACTTACGTCCATTTTCTCAAGGAAAGACTTTTTAATAGTCTCAGATACTGTGACAATGTCTATTTTCAGAGTTGACGTTTGGCTGCCATGCTTACATCACGATAATATTGGAGCTGTCCTCCAATGTCTCTATCACAGACTAATGTTGAGCAGGCCCAATTCCCAACCTTCCCATTGCCCCAGAATTTTTCACTAGTGTATATTCTAAGTGAAAACACATGACATCGGAGAGATTAAGCCCCTTCCAAACATGCCCAGATAAACATTTCATAGTTCAGTCCTCTCTGGACTCTAGTCCAGTGAGATTTTCCTTTGGCTGTAGGAGTTGAACTTCACATTGGCATTAACACTCTGGGAAAGACTCAGGAAGAGAAATAAAACAGTACCCATTGCTTATGCCAGTCTTATTTCAGATCCCAGGGAGAGGAATTGGGGGGACTGATTTAGAGACATTTCTTAATTTTGTCACAAATCCTTTTCTGCCTTCCAGCCTTCAATATCAATATGTCACACTGAATTATTTCATTAAGTACTTCATTGCCTATGTAACCTGTTTGTCTTTGAAGACAAACTTTAGATCCTCCTGAATATGACTGCAAGCTTTCCCCTCAAAGGTCACCTGCTAGCTCTTAACTGGGAAGCTATATGCATTTTTTCCTCTCCCCCTCATAAATATATATTGCAATTGCCACTGTTATTAAAGAAAAATTATCCTTTGGTCCTTAGCGATCCACCATACTCTACCCTCCCTTCATTCTTAAGCTGACCTTGCTCTCACGGAAAGACAAGAAGACAACCTTAAGTGACAACTAGACAAATTTCATTTTGTTGGGAACTGCCTTTTCAATTATTTCTCTCTTCTCTATTTCTCCTTGCTGACCTGGTCCAAGCTGTTGCTTTGACAGGGGTCTCTAACCTCTAAATTAAAATATGTAAATTGTTATGCTTCCTGCACCAGGACCAGTAGAGTCTATGCATTGTAATTGCGAAAAGATCATTCCATTCCGTTTCGTACAGGGAAAATATCATTGCCTACTTCTGCCATTTCCTATTATAAGAAAAATGATACCCTACAGACTGCTTTAGTACTAGCAATATATTTATGCATCAGTATATTTCTATTTCATAAATGAAAGATTATTAGTTCCTGTGGCCCATCTCGTGCCACAAGGATAATATGTACAGCTACAACCACTTACTCTCAAAGACTTGTGGGTATATTTTAAAGGTCTCAATCTTGAAATGGAGTCTAGTTAATTTGAAACATAACTAGACTTTCATTGACTTAGCTTTTACTTAACAGACAGCAAGTAAAGATCACAGCCTAGTCATTTCACTTCCTCTGTCCCTCCTCGAGTTAATTCTCAAGACTAAACTGCATCTTTCCCAGACACCTGGCTCAACCTGCACTATTCCAGACAATAAAAAAGTTATGTTCAAAATCATCCTAAGTACCTTGTTCCACGTGGGGATACAATATTTTCTCCATCGTCTCAACAAGATATGTTCCTTAATCCCAAAAGAAAATTTGCTTTATAAGTATCCACTGTGAGGACAAATCAACTGCTTAAGGCTTATCTCTAATGCTTGTGATAGTTCTCAGGGATAACTGAGTGATTATGAGTTGTTCAAATTCCAAATTGTGTGTGGAAGCTATTTTACAGGAATCATCTTTCAATGAAAGAGTTGGAAACGGCAGATAAAATGTTGTTAAATCAATGGTTGTTGCTTTGGGATACGTTTGCCATTCTCTGTAATTTTTGTCAAAATCTAGTCGCTTTAAACTAGTCTTTGTTAAACTATGTGCGTATAGACATATGTGTGTGTGTGCATGCCTGCAGAAAAGCAGAGAAGAGCTTCAGTTGTTATTCCTTCTCAGGCACCATTCACTGTTGTGGAATATTATTTTAGCTGGCCAAAGAAGTGTTACAGAATATTACTATAGCTGTGAAAAGGTGTGTTACATATGTTTATGCTTCACTACTTTAATGATGTAAACATGTGTTGCATTTGTTTCACCTTGACTACTTGAGGCACCTGATTGATCTAATAAAAAGATGAATGGCCAATAGCTAGGCAGACGAAGGATAGGCAGAGCTTACGGGCAGAGGAAATAAATAGGAGTAAATCTAGGCTTGAGAAAAGAGGAAGGAGAGAAGAACATAGGAGAAAATGGAGAATAGAACCGGGGTGAGAAGCCAGGCAGCCACCAGCCAGTCAGACATGAGAAGCAGTGAAAGAAAGATGTACAGATGGAAAGCAACGTAAACTGCCCTGAGGCAAAATGTAGAAAAGAGAGACAGGTTAATTTAATTTAAAAGTGCTAGGCAGAAATGAGCCTAAGCCAGGCTAATCATTCAAAGCTAACAATAAGTCCCCATGTCATTATTTGGGAGCTGGTTGGTGGACCAAAAGAAAAAGTTTGGTACATTTTGGCATTCCAATGTAGTGACTGAATTTCTACATAGGGCTTGAGATAGCTAAAAAGAAAGAGAGTGAAAGAGAGAGAGAGAGAGAGAGAGAGAGAGAGAGAGAGAGAGAGAGAGAGACTTAACATTCAGCCTTGAGCAGCTCCAGACTGTAACTGCAAGCTTAAAGCTTAGCTCTCACAGACCCCAGGAGGGGATGGAGTCTGCCACTGAAGCCAAGGTGGAGGAACCAGTGGTAGCTTTGCAGTTTAAGATTCAAGGCCAGATTGATCTACAGAGCTAGAGTTCCAGGACAGCCAGGGATAAACAGAGAAACGCTGTCTTGGAAAGAAAAAAGATTTTCTCATGCAGACAGAAAGGCTAGAGATACATAGTCAATCAGGTTCAGATGAGAAACAAAAACCTCTAAACAGGATACTTAGTGTTTAAAATGTGCATAGGCTTAAGAGACAAAAGAAAATTGATACAAGTATAAAAAATTAAATAGTGAATAAGTTATATAAAAAATAAGCCACTTAGAGATAGGGAATATACAGAGAGTCTGGATCCTATATGGTAACATGTTGTCTTTGAATTTTTTGATTCCTGATAAACAAATAACAGCTTATGGGAGACATGGGACTGTGAAAGGGACTGCTGAATTATGCCAAACAATATACTTTAGGAATGCCTTAACTTTAAAGTTGAAGTAAAAAAAAATGCCTGTTTTGGAGTTTCTATGCTTGTTTAGGGTATTTTGCTTATGCAGCTCTTTAAAAATGTAATGTATAATTAAGAAATGCAGATTAATAATTAGTCATCTATAATAATCTTGTAGTAATAATAGGTATGTTTTAAGGTTAAAATGATATATCTAGATAAATTGATGGCCTTTAATCCCTTCAGAGACCTATGGAATATGGCATTTAAGATGTTTAATAACCTAAGACACATCTGCTCCTGGCAGCACTAATTTACTCCAGACAAAATGATGACCATTGAAGAAACTCCATATGGAGTTTGATTTCATTGTGGAAAGGTCACCATTTGGGCAAGAAACTGACAATTACTCATGTAATATTATATCCTTCTGGGGTCTTTGATGAAATTGAAGACTAGATAGTTCTAGTTCATTTAGTTATTTTAGAAAGTAAATTAGGTATAAAACATTGTAGTCACCAAGATAGGTTTATTAATGGAGTATTTTTTTCTGACGTTCCTAATACAAAGGGACTGGGTATTGTAAATGAAATTCTTGCTTGATAATTATTCTTGGTGCATATAGTATTACTATGTTAAAGTTCAAACCTTCTCATTTAGACAAAAAGGGGGAACTATTGGGAAATATTGTTTTAGCCAGCTAAAGATTTATTACATTTGTTTATATTGCATTTGTTTAATTATGTGAAGATGTATGTTCCATTATGTAAAGATGTATTGCATTTGTTTCATCTTTACTAATTTAGACACCTGATTGGTCCAATAACAAGCTAGATGGCTAATAGCTAGTCAGAGAAAGGATAGGCAGTGCTGTTGGGCAGAGAGAATAAATAAAAGAGAAATCCAGGCTTGAGAAAAGAAGAAGGAAGGTAGGAGAGAATGAGCAACATACCTGCAATGAGAAGCCAGGCAGCCAGCAGCCAACCATACATGAGAAGCAGTGAAAGTTGTACAGATGGAAAGAAAAGTAAAAGTCCCCAAGGCAAAAGTCAGATTAGGAGAAACAGATTAATTTAAATTATGTTTAAAAAAATTAACCCACAAAGAAGCCTAAACTAGGCCAAGCATTCAAAACTAATAAGTCTCAGTTCATGATTTAGGAACTGATTGGTGGCCCAAAAGAAATCAGCCATTAGCAGTTTTGTTTTGTTTTGTTTTGTTTTGTTTATTGAGACAGGGTTTCTCATTGGCCTGAAGCTTGCTTAGAACACCAGGCAAGCTGTCTAGGGAGCCCTAGATAGCCACCAGACTCACATTACTTGGCATTGGGATTCTAAGGGTACGACACCCAATATGACTTTTTATATGGGTCCAGGAATGAAACTTAGGTTGTTGTGTGTGTAAGACAAGTACTTTACTGACTGGGCTATTTCACCAACCCCAGGTATAAACTTTTAATTTCTCTCCAGGGTTTAAGCATAGGTGTATGGAGTAACATTAAGAAAATTATCATGAGTTTCAAATTTTACACATTGTAAACCTTAGATACAGATACAGGGTTAGATATCAAGCTCAAATACTGAAGACCAAGCCTTATGTCTGTTGTCAAGAGGGCTAGGTACAGACCATAACATTAACCCCTCTAGGCTTTATTTTATATGTAAATGAAAGTACACATTTCAAGTCAATGGGATTTCAGACTCTGGCTGGCTCCACTCCACTGCCACTCCTGTTCTTGCTTTTTGGTAGTCATGGCATTATAAGTGGTTATGAGTTACCTAATATGGATGCTGTGAACTGAATGCTTGTGATGATATTTTGTTTGTCCTTCTATATATTTTTATATATTTTATTAATTTACTAAATGAAGCTTTCCTGAAGATCAGAGTGCAGTGCTGGCCACATTAGTGAGCCATAGAGACAAGGCGGTCTGCACACACATTTAATCCTAGCCCACTGGAGACAGAGGCAGATGGACCTCTGTGAGTTCAAGGCCACCCTGGGCTACCTGAGATTGAATCAGTCTAAAAGAGAAACAGAGCCAAGTGGTGGTGGCTTACACATTTAATCCCAGCACTAGGGAGGTGGATACAGAAAGTGATATGGCTGGGTGGAGAGAGGAATATAAGGTGGGAGGAGACAGGAGCTCAGGATTCAGTTTGAGGATTTGTAGAGACAGGATGCCCCATTCAGTCTGAGGATTTTGTAGAGGTAAGAACTGGTGGCCAGCTACTCTGCTTCTCTGATCTTTCACAACCTAGTGTCTGACTGGGTTTCTATTATTAAGAACAAATAGAATTCTACTGGTCCTCTAAAAGAGTAACAAGTTCTTTAAACACCAAGTCAAACAAACTGCCAGTTACAGGTTGTTAGAGTTTTTCGTTTGTTTGTTGGTTGGCTAATTTTTGTTTTTCGTTTGTTTGTTCATTCATTTACAAAAGAAATAAGAAACAAAAGGCTCTGTTTTGTTTTGTTTGCTTTATTTTTTCTTAGCAATATTCTTAGGTGCTTGGATCTAACATGATGAGGCATATTTCTCTATAGTTTCTCCCTCCTAGAAAACATATCGTCAGTGGATTATGGTCAAGGAGGTCGACCATAAAAAGGAAGTCGAGCAGTAAAAGAAAGAAGGATCCGAAAACTGGGGACAAAGTAAATTTAGTACAGCAGCAAATAACTGGAGTGTGTGAGCACAAACAGGTGCTGATTAGGTGAAGTGCAGAAACTTATTTATGAACTATTAAAAATGACAAGGCAGTAAAAAGAGCAACTATATCATGTAACGCAATGAACTCAGAGTAAGGTATATGACTTCTTTACTGAATGAAACAGTTATAGAGAACAAAACAGTTACAGAGGGAGCAAAATGCTGCCATATGAGGTGTTTCCTACAAGGAATAGCAAAGAATGACCCTACTAGACTGTACACCATCCAGAAAACCTCATCTCAGTACACAGGAGTGCACTGTGTCAAACCAGAAAACCTATTCTGGTCACTTAAGTTTTGAATAAGATGAAAGCATACATACCCAGGGGGAGAAGCTTGTTTCCGCCTCAAGTTGATGTGCCATGCTTTGTTCATGCCTATAGGAGACCTTTCCCCTTTCAGAATGCAGACAGAGGAGGAGTGGACAGGGAGAAGGGTAACGCGAGGTTGGGGAGGGAACACTGTGGTCAGTATGTGAAATAAGTGGAAAAATTCAATAAAAACAAGACATGCATACCAAATATTTCTAAAACTTGCTTGAGTGAGGTAAAAGAAAATGGTAAAAACTTGGGCGAAAGTGTGAGGATAAGGAGGTAGTCTGGTTCCTTTGAAGAATCTGGTTTCCGTACTTGGAGAGTGCTGACTTGAAGCATTCTTACTTGGTTGTTTGGACTGATTGGGTGAAAAAGGAGAATTCTATCAATACAATCTGTCCTTTATAACTCTTAAGTGTCTAAACTTATCAAACTATTTCTTTGAAGAAAAGAATAGATTTATTTTCCCATTGAACCACATCTTCTTTTGAATTGTTTTACTTAAAGGAGCCCCTTAAACACTAGAGTGAATTCTACATTGCTAGAAATGAAGAGTTCTAATTGTGATTCATGGTACAATAGTGTAAGCATGCATATAGTATTAGGATCACAGGGATTACTTAGTGTGGGGGAAAGAATGCAGGCTAATTATGGGTATGTCAATAGTAGAAGACAGGTATGGAGAAAAATTATTTAGATTTGAGGAATCTTGTAAAAGTTACCATTTTTAGAACATATGAAAGAGTCCCTAAAAAGAAAAAAAAAAACTCTGCTATTTTAGTACAGAAAAATGATGCCAGTATTTTAAAAGCATATATCCTACTGAATTTACTTATTAACTTTTGTCAGTAGAGTTTGTCAAGGTTCATATGTGGATGTCAGAGCATAATTTTCAGGAGTCTGTTCCCTTCTTCCACTGTTAGTCCAGAGATTGAACTCACGTTCTCAGGTTTGGCAGCAATTGCCTTTATCCACTGAGATATTCAGAAATATTTTCTTCCTATTAAATGCAGGCATCAGTTTAGGCAGCTATGATTTTTTCAGCAGTCTAAGAGTGCACGGGCACTGTTTGGTGACAGTTTCGCACAGGTGAGGTGCTAGGACTCTAAAGCACAATTATTAGTGGAAAAAGGTTCTCACCAGGAAAGCATGGGGGAAGGTTGTCATGCAAAGGCAGCATCGACTGCTTGGAGGGGCATTGCTGTCTAAATAATACCAGGATGATTGGGATTCAATGTCTTTCTAAAAATAATTCACCAGGAGGATAGATGTGCAGGTACTTGGAATTTATATGCTCTAATATTTTCCCATAAGAAAAATGAAGGTTATAAAAACTTTTAAAAGTGCAATTTTGCTTTTAGTGTTATACCTGTCAAGAGAGGCTATATTGTTTAATGAACAGGCTAAGTTGCTCTAACAGAGATCTCCAATGCAAGGTTTTAATAAGATTGAGGTTTATTTCTTTCTGACACACTGGCTGGAGGGAAGTGAATCTAAACTGAAAACTTTACCACAGAGGAAACAGGAAGGCAAGCCAAGGACTCAGACCTCTCTTAGAGGTATCCAGTTCTTCTCGCCACAAAAAGAGCCTACTCACGTGGCACCCTAAGGCACAGGCCAAGGCCCAAAATACCTGTACTTCCTGTCTTTGTAGTTACACACTTGGAAAAACTAAGAAATCTGCTCAAGTATGAAAAGAAGCAAATTGGGAGCTAGAGAGCCAGCACTTTCTTCTGCGTGACATCTCTGACGGTTAATCCTGGCTGTCCACTAGACTGAACCCATGAGACCAGAAAGCAAGACGAAAGTCATTCCTGTAAGAGACTGTCCTAGGCTTTTTTGAAGGAAAACCCACCCTAAATCTGGGTCACACCTTATGGTGGCAACCCAAATAAGAGGACATGGAAAAAGGAATCTGCTTTTTGCCTGCTTGCCCTCACTCTCACTGGCAAATCTGTCCTGTGGATAGGACCTGTAACAACTCCCAGTTCTTCAGGATTCCAACATACACTGAAGGCCAGTTGCTCTCCAAGAATCCTCTGGGTCTCCAGTGCCAGATTCAGGCTGCTGAGACATCCAGTCTCACAGCCTGGACAGCTACCAGATTCTTGGCCTTTTCACTGCAAAACAGCCATTTTTAATACTGGGACTGCATCTTCTTTGCAAGTCCAGTCCAATAACCCTACCGCTATATATGCATATATATTTATTCATTGTGTTAGTTCTTTTTCTTTAAATAACCATGACCAATACATCATTCAACTGCCTTATTTTAATTTGCACACAAAATTATATTTATTTATATAATACAACATGATGTTTTCATATAAGTATACAATGTATAATAACTAAATCAAGACAGTCAACATCTCAACTGTTTTTCATGAAATTTTAAATAAATGTCATACCATTTATGTAACATTTATTTAAAACACCATGAAATAGTATTGGTTTGATTTCAATTCAAATTGAGGTTTTTTTAAATAGTGTATGTCCTTACTTTAAAAACAATATGTATGCATGTGTGCATGTATCTGTGTGTAAGAGAGACAGACATGAGTGTGTGTTTGCGAGCTTGTATGTGAGTACAGGCTTTTGAGGGCAATCTATGGATCTTACAGGAAAACCTCAGTGTCCTCAGATACTGATACCCTTCTCTCATGTTGGAAACAGTATATCTTTGTTCCCTGTGGTTTAGACAAGACTAGCTGACCCTTGAGCTCTAGAGGATTCTTCAGTCCTCACCCTCCACCTAAGACCAGGAGCCCTGGCTATGTGTGCCAATGCCTAGAACATGTGAATTCTGGAGATCTGTACTCAGGCCTTCTTTGTGTGGCAAGCACTTTCCTACTAACGCATCACTCCAGTCCCTTTATGCACTTTTAATGCATTGTTTTGTTTTCACTAAGAACCATCTATTAAAGATAATATTCACAGTTCTCTACTCAAGAAGAAAACACATTTTCAGTTTGGGGATGGTGGGGAGAACACATCTTGTAATATAAGATCCTTCTCCAGTTAAGGAGGAAAGAAAATAATCAATAAAACTTGCTAGATATTTGAAAATAACTCCATATACATAGTCATTCAAACATATAATGGGGGAGAAATGCCCCAATATTCTGTCACCTGTTATTGGCCATGGAGTGTCTCGTGTAATTTCCTTTTTTCTTTTGCAAGACAACTGTCTCGTTCTTGTGGGGAGTACTTGACATGTGTTTGCTTTCCTAGTGGTTTAACTAGATTGTCAACCTCTGGCACTGTACGACATCACTGTTGATATTCCAGAGAATCTAGCAAAGCCACCACCACTTAATTAATTCAGAGCAAGGGTAATAATAATTAAATATCACAATCCATTTTAAGAAGGGTAGCAGTAAGTAATTTTTCCCTCCTTTACCAGAACATGTTTAAATTAGCTATTTTCATTTTCTCATTTGTCAGCCAGACTGAATTGAGAATTCTGTTCACTACATTTTCGTCATTACCTAAATATTATGCACTGTCCTGCCATAGGCTTTCAGATATGCTTATTTATATGCAGCCTTTGGGCTTCCCATAACTATTATAGACATGAGATGACCTAGAGATGCTCAGGTTTTCTCCCAGGGATGAAGATGCTTGCCTCATCTAGGCAGAATTAAGGGCAGCAATTTATTTAAGCTTTGATGTAGAATAGCTAACATAATTGCATGTAAGCTGTTGATATCAAAATCCAAGTAAAGACAATCTCAGAAAATAATAAAGATAAAAGCATAATATAAAATAAATCAAATTTTAACCTGAAATGTCCTATGTAACTTCAATTAGCTCATTTTTCTAGTGCTTATTTTTCTAAATCATTCATGGCTACCACTGGTGTGTCTTAGCAATAAGATACACTTCTTGCATCCCATTTTGTCTATCCATATGTTCAATCCATCCCTTTGAAGTAATTAACATAATCACTAACATTGTAAGATCATTTTCCTCACTCCAAATAAATGACCATCCAACTGGTGCCTATTCTCTACGTTTGTAAATGCTAAAATAGTTAATTATCACCAAAGTGATTATGAGGAAATGCTGTGCATGAGATGAAAGGAATAAGGACTCAAGGCCCCCACCATGAAGAAGAAACTCATGAATTAATTTCATCTAAAATATCTACATGTCTGAAAAATTGTGAAATGCACTGAAAATACAATCAAATGAAAAAGGAATTCTGAAGGTCATGAGAGTTCTCTCTCAACAATAAGAACTGATATTTATTTCAGCAGGTATTAAAAATATAACTGTGGTTTATATCTTTTATGTAAATATATTTAAATAGTATTTTATAGTGTATTTTATGAAAATGATGTATATGCTATAATCTTCCATGTATCAAATAATGTCATTCATCAATAAAAATCATGAAATATAATACATACATAAATTACAAGGCATTTTTAATTTTAGTGAGATGTTGTCTAAATAGTTTTGTTCTCAATAAACAATAATTTTAAAATCACTCTCAAATTAAATATCCACCCAATGGAAATATTGACATATGTTTAACATTTCTTATTTCATGAAATTAAAAAGAATATTGTTTTATGAATAATCATTAAATTTTCTTAAAAATTCTTGTTAACCAATGGCTTTATTTATTCTAAAATATGAAGCAATATTATATGTAGTAAATTAGATAACGAACAATGTATTATTAATGTTTTAAAGATATAAGTAAATTTGAATACTGGCAAACCTATTTATATATCAATACACAGAGGGTTGGTAATGTCAGTTAAACAAAACTTATATTTTTGCCACATGACCATGAAGGTTTGGAAATCTCTTAGGATGCATCTCTTTAGACATGTCAAGGAGGGCTTCCCAGAGAGGTTTAACTGAGGTAGGAAGTTCTACTCTAATGAGGATGGCACCATCCCCGAGAAGAAGCAATTGAACCAACTCCTAGAATTCCTTTCTGCTTCTCCATTGCCCATATATGCAAACTCTGCCAGTCACATGGGTCAGACCACTCTTGACATCCTTCCTTCCCACCCATGGTTTCCTCCAACCATGAACCAACTTCCGTCTATCCTTCATCAATTTGCTTTTTGTCAGGTATTTGGTCTCAATCATGAGTGAAGTAACAAATGTGGAAAATGTTTATTTGTCATGTATTATTTTTGATGTATAGCCATATTTTTGTCTGAAGCACCTGTTGCCTCCATTTCATGCCTAGCACCTTGGTTTTCTGAACTGATACATACTGGTTTACACCCAGTTAATGTTTGACAACTATACAATTCAAGAGTGTCTATACTCTATGTGACTTAAAGTATTTTTACAATCACGTCCAGTATATACTCTCACAGCCAGGTTTTTCTCTGTTGAGGTCACTCTTAGACCTACTTCAAAATATTATCAGAGTCCTGCTTCACTGTGGCCAACATAAATTTCCTAGGTGATTTTTTAAACCGTATTTTAACATCTATGTTCTAATTTTATTAGAGTATAAGTTATTAAATCATTGATGGGTGCTGCAGTGTAGCATCAAGGCAGAGTTTAACCTAAAAATTTATGGTGATGACATTTTTAGTAGAAGGCTCAGAAAGATTCGAGGTCTTGATAAGTGGAGGATTTTTCTAGTTTGACTGCTTGCCTACTCTGATTGCTCTTAATGTGAACCTAGTGTGTGTGTGTGTGTGTGTGTGTGTGTGTGTGTACCATTTATATATGTATATGTATATATACATACCATTTATATATGTGCCATTATATGTACTATATATCATAGAATTATATATATATATAACAAAATTGTCTAGATCACAAAAAGAATCATATTTAGCAACTGATTCATATCACCCACAGATAGCAGTCATGCAGGAAAACGGAACAGAAACACATTATTTAAATTACAATACACCGCTGTTTCATAGCCCATGCATGTGCCAATATGTTTGACAATTACTCTGTGTAAATAAGCAGCTTGGAAAGCAATACTATACAAATTCAGGAAAACAAATACTTCCTATTGTCCTTTCACTTCACAAAGCACAGAAATGACCATGCTTGGCAGGAAGGGAAAATCTGTTTATTCAAGAGGCCATTTAATAACATTCAGTGGTATTGACTGTTAAACCCTGCTAGTATTTGTCCACTTCACAGAGTATCTGTCTGATGGATGCAGATACCATCTTTATATCTAAAGCCATTTGAACATATGTCTCTCGTGGATAAAGGGAATCAGAGAAATTTCCAGTAATTTAAGCATAGTAATCTAGAAACTCACCCCAGTCATGTTTGTCTTGGGGAATACAAAGTCCTAGAAATAGTGTCTGGAAGCCAGCTTGGATTCAGAGGTACAAGGTCTCCTCCTAGGGTTAGTGAGGAATAGAATTCTATTTTTATTTTTATTTTTGGGTGGTTTAATTGTTTTGTTTCCTTTTACTTTGCCCCCTGTATTTTCAGGAGTTTATTTTAGTGCTGAGAACAAAGCCACTACTCTCTGGTCTTGCATATTTTGACAAGAGCCCTTCCTCTTGAAAGTTTTTCCTGTAAGATGTCCAAGGAGTATAAACTCTAGAATAATAATGCCCATCTCAATGTCCTTCCGTTTGCCAAGACAGTTAATTTATTGACAGTTTAGGATTGACAGTATCATAATTGCATTAGTAAAACAATCTAAGGCTATGTTCTCTGAAGAGAAATTTAATTATAAAGAAATTACATTTGATTTAATATTGCCTGTAAATGATACAGAAAACTTTTGCATTTGCCAAAATTACCAATCTTTACCAGAAAGAGTGTTAGTGGTTTACTCCCATTTGAACTTCGCATATTTCTAGCTGACAGAGAAGTGGCTTATGAGATATGCTGTCTAGGTTTTGTTAAATTACCATCTTTCTTCCTCTTGAGACTCATAGAGAATTTATTTTCTCTGTTCATCCAGGTTACATCCTGCAAATGAGCCTTCCTACACTGTCAGCTCACTCATTACAGATTTTTCAGCTTTTCTCTCCATTCATTTGAAAACATGAACTGCTTCTTACCATCTCGTTAGGCATGAAATCCAAGGCACTTAGCTTCTCCTGTGAAACAAAAGACAGAAACATGCTCAGGCCACTGTTTCCAATTTGGCTATCTCTCAAGTCCACCATGGGTAAAACACTAAGGATCTGCAGACAGGTAAGGCCGAAACCAATTTCATTAATTTCTGATAGCTTTTATCTGGTGGAACACCCACTCCTGCCCTCACAGCAAAACAGATCCATCCCAATGCCCTTATTCTTCAAAAGGCTAAACTAGAGTTCCCATGGTAACTCCCAGTACCAAGAGAGCTGGATTAAGGTGAATAATACATGCCCTGTTCACTGGGAATTCACCAACAGGCAGATGAAATTTTTAACCCATTCACATCTGATTTCGGTTTAAAGTCATCCTTCTTTCCCTCCAAAAAAACAGAGCCTGAATATGAGACCAATTAAATAATTTTTCAGACATCCTATCAATGTAGAAGAAGTTGAAATTGTATGATAAAACACTGTTCTGACTCTATACAATGATAGAATTATCTCTTAAGGGCTAGCAAGGTGAAACGGCTCAGTAGATAAAAGAAGCTGCTGGTAAGCATGATGACCAGAGCTCTAACACCAGAACACAAATAGAAGAGAACTGATTCATACATGTTGTGTTCTGACTTCCACATGTCATGGCAAGGGCACTGCCTCATACACCATACATAAAATAACACGCGTACACCTCACTCTTACTAGTGATGTCTGCTTATTCCTCCAGAATATTTCTCTGTATGAAGCATATTGGTCCCTTATTTATCTGAGGTTTTGTGAGCCTCAGGCAGAAACAGAGTGAAGCCAGGATATTTATGCCCCAAGTTGTCTCCTTACTCCACTGCTGGCTGGCAATGCCTGCTTTTCTCCACTGAAAGTCCAACTGCCCTCTGGCCGCTTTTTCTCCATATTTATGTTTATCTAGCTTACCTATTCTGTCTCAACTCTGAAAATTTCTTTTTCAGTTTAGATGTTAAGTGTGTCCTCTACAGATTCATGGGTTTCACTCCTGGTCCTTTGATGATGGTGCTGTTTAGAGAGGTGGCAGAGCCTTCGGAAAGCTGACCTCACTAGAAGAAGCTGGCACGGGGTGGGAATGGGATCTGGGGAATCAGTCTTGAGCTTTATGGTCTGACTAGCTCTCTCTTCTTCCCCTGTGGAGATGTGAGCAGGCAGCCTCACTCTCTTCAACCACAGCTCTGATCTGCTGTCCTCAGGCTGCCATCTCCTCCAGGACTGGCCCAAACCCTAACCCTGAAGCAATAGGTCCCAAAAATTATTTTCTTTTCTTTCTAAAACTGTTTCCCCCCTCTCAGGAATTTGATCACATAAATGAGAAATAAACTTACAGACGTCCCATTTTTAACTACATATTCTTTGAGAATACCATCGTATTTCTCTGCCAGGATTTGTCTTTATGGACAGAATTTGGTTTTAGAATATTATGTATTGACTAACTTTCTATGGCATAAGCAATTATCAAGGTCAAGGGGACAAAGTAGAAATCTAAAGTAACTTTATCATAGATTAATATTTGTTTATGAAGAAGCAGTTTCACACAGCTGCCAAAACCGTCAGTTGGTGAAAGTTATAACTTATCAATCAACACATTGTTAAACTTTTGGAATGAAGACAACAAAGTGAGAGCAAACACATATAACTTCAGTGCATCAGAAATTTTATATACTGTGTACTTTCTAATCATTATAACATACATATGAATTAGAGTTAGAAAAATCATGGTAAATATTCAAAAGGCAACCTCATTCTGAAATATTGTTTGCCCATCCATGTTACTGCTAGCCACGCAATTCATACATGTAAAAAATTATTTTCTATCCAAAAGTTTTGAGAAACAAATCAGAATAACGAGGAATTACAACAATAACTCAAACACTCAAACTGTTGCTACATTATCCCCTTGGGGCAACTTTAGCCACACCAAGAACTATCTAGTTTGTTGTTGTGGGTTCTGAACTCAGTCCTCAAGTACCTGGGGTTCTCAATGATGGTGAGATTGATACCATACAAACTGAAAAAATAAAAATCAGTCACTCCTCAAGTTGTATCATACATAGGATCTTCTCTGTCCATGCACATTGACACTCCTTTTTCTATGGAAGAAAAATACAGAGAATGCATGGTATCTCAGCAAAGCACAGGTTCTGAGCACAGACTCATAGCAGCCATTTCAGGCAACAGGTATAAATGGAACATGGAGGATGTCTTTCCATTTTTTATTATATGATCTTCATTGTCAAATGCTTTCCCAAGCATAATGGGTCTCGGAACTCTCTGCCCATTTCAGCACAGCTGGCCACTGACCCTCATCCATTTCTCTGAGGAAGGTCATGGATAGGAGGGCCCATTGTAGCTCAGGTTCCGATAGCTTTTCTCATCCTATCTTTTCCTCCCTAACCTAGAGTTCCCTCTGGGTCTACTAATTTAAATCAGCACACCAAGTCCCATTTCCAACAGGGGAAATTCCTCTTGCCTCCTTCTCAGCTCCATGACATCATTTATCCATCTGCTGGCCTCTTTCTTCTCTTCTCACAGCTTTATTCCTAGGAGTGGGCAGATAGACAAGAGATCCAGTTACCGCCCACCTTCCCTTAACTGCAAGTGAGCAACCCCTTGCAGATGGCAGAGCTAGCATCTTTTCAAACTCCCCAGAGATGGTACATTGAGACAGCCCTCTCTTTTTCACTTTTCTCTTAAGGACTCATGTTCCTTTCTCTTGGCACTCACAATTAGTTCCTCTAAATCTGTGTGTTTCTTTCCTTGAAGATCCCATTCTCTCATCTTCATCTGATGTCTCATTTGTCTTCTCCTTCCCATTCTTCGTGGCTAAAATTCACTAAAATCCTGAGAGAGATTGGGAAGAAATTCTAGGCACAAAACAAAAGAAAGAAAAGAAAAGCAGAGTTAAGAATGGCGTAACACTGTGGCTCAGCAGTAGCAGAAAAAAAAGCAGCATGCTTTTGAAATAGGGACTTCCTGGGCTGTGGTGCCAGTGCTAACCTTTCCCAGTAAGCCACAGGCTTATGGTGATACACAGATTAATAGAGATGGGTTAATTTAAGATATAAGTTAGCCAGAAATATGCTTAAGCTATTGGCCCAACAGTATTGCAAATGATATGGTTTCTATGTGATTATTTGGGGAGTCTGGGGGGCCAGGAAACAACAAGCGGCCTCCTACCACACCTTTCAGCCCCTCTTCCATTTTCTGATAATTAATCGCATTCTTCACATTTGTTCTTGATATAAATGGTGATAGTAAGAAATACATTTCATGGCCTTGGAAGCTTATATGTTAATAAACCTAGTTTATGAGAGATTGGGTTTACTAGAAAAAGCCATGCCACGCTTGAGCACACTAAACAAAATGTATGATTGATACCACTATGAATGTGATAACATATTTAAATTTATGCATAGGAACATTATAGGCTAACACAACTGAGCAGGAGGATTTGAGAACTTATGTACATTCAGTATAATATTTCCTAAGAATTAGCCTTGTCTACAATGTGTTAAAGCACTGGCTCTACCCATACTACTGTGTGGGTATTGCATAAGAAACCAGGAATACAGATTTAGTGCATGGCCTCCCTCTCTTATCTCCAGTTCTCATATTAGCAATCCCCAATTCTCATCTTAGCAGCTCCTAATCACTACCTAACATTTTTCCATTTGATCTCAGAAGCAGCTTTCACTTTTCTTCAAACTCAAGTCAAAGCTGCTTCCAATAGCTAAGAGAACGTGTTACATGAAAAGTCTCTTTCCTGTTCCTGCAAAAGCAACATAAACACCGCTGCTGACAGATGAACTGGCCCAAAATGTGCCACCTATATATCAACAGAATGTTATTCTCCCATGAAAAACAATGAAATCCTATCACTTGCAGGAAATTACGGGATGCTCAAAGACAGTGTTACGTAAAATAAGTCAGGCACAGAAAGACAAATACCATGTGTTCTCATTTTATTCAAAGGTTAAAATCATTGAACTCACAATGTTTTCTACAGTAGCTTAACAGCCAGAAAAGGCTGGGAAGGAGGAAGAAGGCAGACAGAAATAATGGTTCCATGGTACAGTCCCAGTAGGGAGAATAATTTTTAATTTTCTACAAATAGTAGAGTACCTATGATGAATAACTGAGTATTTCAAAACAGCTACTACATTGAACCTTGGATATTCCCAACACAGATAAAGACTAAATGTTCGAGACAATTGACATATTTACCTTTATCTGATCATTGCCCATTTAAAATTAATAATTTATTTCTTACATTGCTCATATTTAACTTGATCTGGACATTGCATACTTCAACTCTCATGATCACTTTATAAATATAACAATTATTATGGATCAATGAAACATTGATTGAATAAACTTACAAGGTATAGCTATTAAATAATGATGAAGTAGCCAGGAATGGTGGCACATGTCTTTAATCTCAGCACTTGGGAGGCAGAGGTAGTTGGACCTCTGAGTTCAAGGCTATCTTAGTTTGCAAAGCAAGTTCCAAGACAGCCGGAGCTGTTATACAGAGAAACCATTTCTCAGAAAAAGCCACCTACTTTCTCTCTTTCTCTCTGTTCAGATTTCCTTCTGGCTTTATTCTACTAAGCCATTGTTCAAAACAGCTGCTTTAATAACCAATGGTAATAAAACATATTCATAGCATACAGACACATGAGAAAAATTCCACATCAGACACATGAGAGAAATTCCAGGAGCTCTACAAGTAAAAGAAATATTCTTCAAGGAGAAAAACTTCATTTCTACTCAAATGGTGTATATTTAAGTTACCTTTCGCATAATTCTTAGAACAAACAGGAATTAGTCTTCATAGGAGATAAAACTATAAAATTTTAAAAATATTATAGTGTGTATGTACAGGTTGCAAATGAGAGAGAGAGAGATAATGTATAGTCCCATCTAATTCCATATTACTTACATTTGCTGTGACATTTACCTGGACTTCCTAATGGCATTTATACTTAACAATTTATTCTTCACACGTCTCCTGCAATGTTATTCTGAAAAAAAAATGCTCTTAGTAAATATTGGCCAAGGATAAGGGATAATGATATGTCAAGGAAGCTAATATTGGCTTTGACTTTAGCAAATCTTCTTCCCCTTCCATTCTAGATGTAAAAATTTCAGCAACCATTAACATTCACACGTGAGCTCTAATACATGACTCATGAGCAATCCTAGGAATGATTTTAGAGCAATGAGAAAAAACTGGATAATATTCTTAACTGTTATAAAACATGACTTCTTAAAATGGCATAAGTATGTTTCACTTAAGAGATTCCAGCAAATGACCTTAAAAGTTATGGGACTAGAATGAGGAGGGAGTGGGTAAATAATAGTAAGGATGCCTAAGAAAAATAACCACAAGGATTCTTTATTCATAAGGAATAATACTATTAATTGTTTGCCTAAAAAAGTAGAATACATGTAAGTCTGTAAATAAATATATATGTATAATTTAAATGAAATTGTCTCATCTTGGCTGACAATTCTCCCAGCAAGAACCAAAGACCACCTAACAAAAGCCCCAACCCCAATCATTCTTCTTTCTAGTTGTTGGTCAGAGTTGTTCAGGAGACTCCCAAAGCTTACAGGTTATTACTGTTGACCCTGGTTGTCCCTCAAACGTGGAATGTAAGTCCCTACTGATGAAGACACCATGCACACACACTTCACACATAGGGCCCAGAGACCTCTGGGTTGGACCAGCCATAAATGCCTACTCCCTGAGGACTAGTTATCATGGTACCAGAAAGTGCTATGTAAGCTTCCAAAGGAGGAAATCAACCAAAAGTTCTCCCCAGCTATGACATATATGAATCGCAGCAAGCACCAGCTGAGCATGATATCCCTAAGGGTATGGTATTGGCATGCACCTCTTGGCAGTAGCCAAAGCTCTCTAATTGGACTTAAGATCCACTCAACAAGAAAGAAATCATTCCTGATACTGGGAACCTAGCCAACTATACAAGGTTATAAAGTCAGTGATCTTAGGGGAGAACCTACAATGACCAATTTACTAAACCAACAGAAACCCTAAATTCATCCTAAGTATTTGTACTTATACCTTACCCTTCATCAAGGAAACAGCTCTTCATAACAGATATAGACCATTACCTAACACTACAATTGTTTAAAGGCAGAATTAAGCATCCTGGTCCTAATAGATACACCTCTAAGACACCCCCAAAACTAAGGCTTAAGGACCACTGTAGAGGAGAAGGAGGAAATACTATATGAAATAGAGGAGCAGATAATTTGGTGTGAGACTCTTTCTGAGAATAATTTCAGAAGCTACACCCATAAAATCTCATTACATGAAGTATGAACTGGATGAGGACAACACACATAGGCATGTCAAAATGGATCCGGGAAGGAGAAAGTCCATGGCGCTCAACTCTATACAAAAAAATAGGCAAAGATGGAATGCTGAGAGAGGCAGAAATAGTCTTCCCCTGGGAAGAATACACCCACTGGTTATTCAATACCAAATGGTCGCCCCTAAAAGCATACATATAAGTATCATTTTACAGGCTAAGCAGGCATATTTAGGAATATATGTGTATATGTGTGTATATATGCATATATAATGAAAATGAGATGGATTTGAAAGAGAGCAAAGAGTGATGTATACAAGGGACTGAAGGAGGAAATGGAGGGAGAAATGCTGTATTTATATTATAACCTCAAATATAAAAGAAAAAATGAAAAAAATATTTTTAAACCAATAATAAATAAATATTTTTAAATGTTATAAACCAATTTCACAGGTTGCCAAAGTCCCAAAGGCTGTACATAGGTTTCACACAAAAATGAAAAATAAATGTATTGAATGTGCCTTGTTGGTAGGTTATGTGTTCCTTAGAAAATGAACAGGAACCGGGTAGTGGTGGTGGCACACACTTTTAATCCCAGCACTAGGGAGGCAGAGGCAGATGCAGAGGCAGAGCCAGAGGCAGTGACAGAAGCAGAGAGATCTCTGTGAGTTGCTCTGTGGTCTACAGAGCAAGTTTCAAGATAGCCAAGGCCACACAGAGCAACCCTGTCTTGAACAATAGTAATAACAATAATAATAATAACAATAATAATAATGGGAGGAAGAAAGAAAGAAAGAAAGAAAGAA
>LOJH01000179.1:73385-87894 GCA_001685095.1 Ellobius talpinus | reverse complement strand
ACTCACAGAGATCTGCCTGCCTCTGCCTCCCGAGTGCTGGGATTAAAGGCATCCACCACCACCGCCCAGTGAATATCTACAACTTTTAAAATCTCTGGATAGTACATATTATCTTCATTTATGCTGAATATCTGAATTCTGGTATGCATTATGGCACTTTTCCAATTCAGTTAATACTAAATGTATAGTGTACATAAGAAAGTTTGGAGAGGGCTGGAGGGATGGCTCAGAGGTTAAGAGCACCGGCTACTCTTCCAGAGGTCCTGAGTTCAATTCCCAGCAACCACATGGTGGCTCACAATCATCTGTAATGAAAGTTGGTGCCCTCTTCTGGCCTGCAGGCATACATGCAGACAGAACACTGTAAAAATAAATAAATCTCTAAGAAAAAAAAGAAAAAAGAAAGTTTGGAGAGAGGTAACATATAGTGGATTGGCTAATAAGTACTCATTGAAGCAGTTTTGTAAGCCCAAATTTCATGTTTCTGAGTTTCTTCTGATTGCTTAGGAACTAAGTAATTTTTTGCCCTTTCTCATTAAAGTAGTTTGGACTAAGTTATCTTAAATTTTTCTGAACACTAACTTTCATTGTAAATTGCTTAAAGAATGAAAAAAATTCTAGGGCCGGCAAGATGTCTCAGTAAGTTCTAGCCTTCCTTGCCAATGGGCATAAATGCCCATACTCACATTACACATCACATGCACATATAACAATAACAAATAAATAGATAAAAATTTATTTTTTCAAGAAATAAGAATGAGGGACTAGAGCGATGACTCCATGTTTACAAAGGTTTTCTACTCTCTCAGAGAACCTCCACTTAGTTCTCAGTCTCTGTGTCCATCACTCACACCTCCTGTACTTAGGGCTCCAAGAGTTCTGGCACCCTCCTCTGACTCCATGGGCACCCATACACATGTGGCTTGCATTCACACAGATACATATAAATAAAAATTTTTAAAAAATTAAAGTGTGAGGCTTGGCATGGTGGCACACGCCTTTGATCTTAACGCTCATGAGGCAGAGGTGGAAGGATCTCTTGAGTTCGAGACCAGCCTGGCCAATATAGTTCCAATATAGCCAGGACTATATAGAGAGACCCTGTCTCAAAAGAGAAAAAAGAATGGGAAAAATTTTTGACTTAATAATTAAAAAGTTCACCCTGTCTCTTGAAGGATGAGAAAATAGGACAAACTTTGATTTTTTTCTATCTTCTAATATAAAACTGCATTTCTGAGTTATGTGAGTTAATGTTTTATAGGAGGTTTAAAAATGTATAAAATTCATAATTCTTGTGACTGAAGAGATGGCTCAGTGGTTAAGAGCACTGGGTTCTCTTCCAGAGAACTGGGGTTGCTTCCCAGTGTTTGCATGGTGGCTCACTGCAATTTCAGGGAATCTGAATCCCTCTTCTGGCTGGCCTCCAAGGCACCAAGCATAAATGTAGTGTATAAACATATATATAGGCAAAACACCCTGTACACATAAAATAAAAATGATTTTTTTAACTTATAATTTTCCCCACCCTGGCACAACTGTTTATCTTTTTAAATGAAGACTTCCATATGTACCTACCATTTTTTTTTCTCCATTTAGTCTTTCTAAAGCAGCATCCTCTTGTTTGTCATTCTAGTCTGTTACCCTGTTTTATTTTTATGTTAACTTTTATTATTTACTGAAAAATTATCTTTTTATATTTTGTCTCTTGCCAACTATGCTCTAAAGGAGTAAAGGTCTTACCTATCCTGTTTACTGATACTAAATCAGCATTGAAAGTACCCATACTTATTGGATATTCAATAAATAATTGTTGCTTGGATGACTGTATACTTGGATATGCAATGTACATAGCATATACAATGGTTGTGGAGTCCAAGTTTGAATTTATGAGGCTGGTTCAGAAAGCCTTCCTGAAATTCAGAAATACTTGTGATAGTGTGAATGGATTAGCTTTGTAACTTCCTTAGATTGACATTTTATAGTGCCTATTTAAAGTAAAATAAATAAATAAACATAGATAAATAGAATGACAGAGATAGAACATGATTTGTTTGGTAAAGAGCTTGCTGTAGAAACTTGAAAACCACAGTTTGGGTCCCAAGAACCCACATAAAAGCAGAGTGAGTGTGGCTGCCATGCACATATACAAACATACATCAAAATGACAGGGATAAAATAAACTGCATGAGCTCAACTGATGTATAACTCAGTAGTAGAGTTATTGACCAGCATGTAAGAGGCCTTAAGTTCATTGATTTTATTTTTGATGTTTTGAGATAGGATCTCACTATGTAGCCTAGGCTCACCTTGAATTTATGACAGTTCTCTTGCCTCAGCCCCCCAGGTGCTAGGATTCCAAGCATGAGCCACTATGCTCAGCTGAGAATTTTTTAAGCCAAACATAATAGTGCACATAAACACAGGTTGGATCACATTGTTTCAGAGCAGCCTGCTGTATAGTGAGGCCCTGTCTCAGCAGAACAAACAGTAAGCTTGAGGGTGACTCAGGTGAGGTAGATTGGGAAGGTAGCTCTCATAGAATGCATGCTAGGTATATGGACGGCGCTGGGTTCAGTCTCCAGCACCACAGTAAGATGTGGGGATAAAGTAGATAGCTATAGGAAAATCCCAAGGGCCCAACTACAAACAATGTAATAGACCAAGACAGTACCTTTGGTTTAAAGAGAACTTAGAACATGTCCCTTGTGGTCCACTAAGGACTGCCGCAGAGTAGGGTCACTAAACTGTTAGCATCCTCCTGTCTACATCTTCCAGATCAGAAATTTAATCTTTTTTAGGTCACTTCAAAGTACAGCATCCAGATTTCATATACATAGGATTGAAAAGCATAATTACTTTCCCAAGAAGTGTTTTTAAAATGTCTTTACAGTATTCCATCTTTTTCTAGAGGACACTGGTACATTCTTCATTTCCTCATTTACTCACAATCGAGCTCATTATCTAGCTCATGATGGTTTGTTCATTTTATTCACAATAGGTAGTTATAAGCCTTGTTATAACAGTGCTAATACTTGATTTAATCCTAAAGTGAACTTTATTTTCTGTTATATTTGAGTTACTATATAAGAGTAAAGATAATGTTCCTCCTGCTGCATGATCATGGAAAACATAAACAGTTACCCCATCCTGTATCACACCTCCAGAGTCTAAAATACTCACAGAAAGTGTGTCAAGCACAGTACATTTATGTTGGTTATTAGATACATGGATGATGGGTGTCTTATTAAGTAAGGTAATTTGGGTATCTTAATCATGATAATTTTTTGTTCTTTGTTTTTGTTTAAGGTGGTCAAGGAGCTGGTCCTCCTCAAAACCAGATGCAGGTGTCTCATGGGCCACCAAATATGATGCAACCCAGCCTCATGGGAATTCATGGCAACATAAACAACCAGCCTGCTGGTAGCTCTGGGGTTCCTCAGGTGACCCTGGGCAACATGCAAGGCCAGCCTCAGCAGGGCCCACCATCTCAGCTGATGGGCATGCACCAACAGATTGTACCCTCTCAGGGCCAAATGGTCCAGCAACAAGGAACTTTGAACCCTCAAAACCCTATGATCCTTTCAAGGGCCCAGCTTATGCCACAGGGCCAGGTGATGGTGAACCCTCAGAACCAGAATCTTGGGCCTTCACCCCAAAGGATGACCCCACCCAAGCAGATGCTTCCCCAGCAGGGCCAACAAATGATGGCACCACATAACCAGATGATGGGGCCTCAGGGGCAAGTTTTGCTCCAGCAGAACCCAATGATAGAACAAATAATGACCAACCAGATGCAGGGGAATAAGCAGCAATTTAACACTCAGAACCAATCCAATGTCATGCCGGGACCAGCACAGATAATGAGGGGACCAACTCCGAACATGCAAGGAAACATGGTGCAATTTACAGGACAGATGTCAGGACAGATGCTGCCTCAGCAAGGGCCTGTAAACAATAGTCCACCTCAAGTTATGGGAATTCAGGGGCAGGTTCTGCGGCCACCAGGGCCCAGCCCACACATGGCCCAGCAGCATGGTGATCCTGCTACTACAGCAAATAATGATGTCAACTTGTCTCAGATGATGCCTGATGTTAGCATGCAACAAACCAACATGGTCCCCCAGCATGTGCAGACCATGCAAGGAAACAGTGCTTCAGGAAACCACTTCTCAGGCCATGGAATGTCTTTCAATGCACCATTCAGTGGTGCACCCAATGGAAATCAGATGTCTTGTGGTCAAAATCCAGGCTTCCCAGTCAATAAGGATGTAACATTAACAAGCCCGTTGTTGGTCAACTTATTGCAAAGTGACATTTCTGCAGGCCATTTTGGTGTAAACAATAAACAAAATAATACCAATGCAAATAAACCGAAGAAGAAGAAACCGCCTCGGAAGAAGAAAACTTGTCAACAAGATCTAAAGTAGGTTATAATCAGTTAACCTCAAATATTGCTCATTTGTTTTTGTGTAGACATTTATTGATAGAAGTTTTTAATCATATTTAAAATTAGGGCTGGCGATGTGGCTCATTAGAATGCCTGTCTACCGTGCACAAGGTCTGGACATAAACCAGTTGTGGTGGTAGACTCCTGTAACCCTAACAGGGTATGGTGGCAATAGAATCAAGAATTCATCCTCTAAAAATTTGAATCCAGCCTGGGCTACATGAAACCCTTTCTCTAAATTTAGGAGAGTACAGTAAGATTGTCTAGCAATTATCAGCTCATAGTCTATCTTGTATTCATCTGTACTCTTTTCCATTTTCTCTTTGTTGTAAATATGTAAATTTGCTTTGTAAATATGTCAGTGCCACTCTAAATGATATGGTTCTTAAATTAGTGTGCCTAAAATAATTTTTCTGTTGATTTGGGTTTTTTTTGTTTATTTGTTTTGTTTATTTTGAGACAGGGTTTCTCTGTTGTAGCTCTGGCTGTCCTGGAACTCAATCTGTAGACCACACTGGGCTCAAACTCAGAGACCCTACTGCTTCTGCCTCCTGAGTGCTGGGATTAAAGATGTGTGCTACCACCCCCGAAAATTGTTTCTTAATAGTTTCCCAGTAGTGTTCACATTTTTCTGTTTCTTTTTTCTCTTATAGTTTATTTGTTTAAGGATTCAAACAAGATCAATACCTTCCAACTGTCTCATAGATCTCTTAATTCAGCAATCTCAGTGGGAGTAGTGTCCCTCAGCCTGAAAAGTGATCAGTGCTACCCACTGCCATTCTACAGAGCTCAGACTTCAGGGTTATCCTGGCTCTTGGGGAATTTGAGAGACAAAATGTGTTTGGTGAAGGAAAACTGCTCATGGAGATACCCTGCCACCTCTATTGAAGGAAACATTTATTTATTTACATGAGTTTCTTTTCTCTAAAAGTTCCTTATCATCTCTAAAAGCTTAAACACATGATTGTTCCTGTTAAATCAGTTTTCCTTACAGTAAAAGTTCCCCTGATGAGCTCTTTCATAAGCCACAATAAGAAGAGCAATTAATAGTTACATTTCATATCCTAAAGCTACATATTCAGTTATGTTTCTGACTTCTGACTAAATGTTTCCTGAAGGGATATTGTCTAAGGTGGATTTTCAGCCTTTAATCATAAAACTGGAGTTCAGAGACATTATTAACAGGGACTGATGACTAACAAACATGAAGCAGTTTTAGACAAAGTGCTAGGCCACATATGATGACTTAAACTTGTTACCACTGAGGAAGCAAAGACAGGAGGCTTGTGTGGGCTATGTAGACCTTAGAGAGAAGTGGGAAGACTGATGACATAAAGACCAGAGACAGAGAGAGACACAGGAGCTTTGTTTAAATAAGCTTAACTGTTCAAACTAAAGCCAGCTCCTTTAGCCAAGCCTATAGCATTCTTTGGTTTTAACCTATTATAGTAACTTGCTACTTCTTGAATCTTAAAAGTCAATCATTGTTTTTTAGCAACATATATTTTCATGAGTTCAGACTTAAACGCTCCACCTCGTTTTCTTATACCTGGTCCTCAGTTAAATTCCTATTATCAACCTGTCTGACTAGTGTTTTTTATCGTGATAGTTATTTTTTCCCTCTAATAGGTTGAAAAATAAATTGCAGTTATTTATTTGCCATAAGTATACATTTTTGCTCTTGTCACCAGCCTCCTAAGAAATCTTTACTGTTCACTGAACATACTTTTTAAAGGACCTTGTACACCATCGGGGTTCCTAGGAAAAAGAGACAATAGACTTAATCGGAAGATAGCCTGCCTCCAGTTCTACTGTTAGTTTACTGTGAAACCTGTCTTATACAATTATGGCTTCTGTTTTCACATCCATAACAAGAGGGGGACTGAAGCAGATAATTGAATTTGGTTTATTTCGTTTCTTTTTTTGTTTTAGCTGTAATTTTTTTTAAGTGAGGATACCAGGAACTCCTCATTTGTGATTTGAAGTAAGGAATTACATAGGGAACAAAGTGGCAGTAATGTGATTATGTTTAGGATCTGTTACATGCTCACAGTTTTGGGGGTTTTCCCCTCTTTTTTTATGTGTATAGGTATTTTGGATGTGTGTATGTCTGTGCACCAATGTATGTGTGTCTGGTTCCACAAGAGGCCAGAAAAGGGTGTATGGTCTCCTGGATCTGGAGTGACAGATGGTTGTGAGTCACCATGATTGTGCTAGAAATTGAACCTGGATCCTCTGGAAGAACAGCCAGTGCTCGTGATCTCTGAGCCACATCTCTAGTGGTTTTTTTTTTTTTAAAGGAATTTATGTGATTTATACAACTATTTAGAGTATAATGGAATAAAATACTACCTAAAAGTGAATGGATGACTGTAATCAGATCAAAGGGAAAGTAAGATAGGAAAGAAAGGTGCAACTGGGAATAAGAAACAAACCAAATGAAGAATGTAATTGATATGATTTCTCAAAAATGTGGATGTTAAGCCAGGCAGTGGTGGCACACACCTTTAATCCCAGCACTCGCTGTTGACAGAGATTTCTGTCCCACCCAGTCCTGCAGGTATTCAGTTCCAAAGAAACACACATCAGGCTTCTAGTTAACTCTTACATCTTAAATTAACCCATAATTCTTGTCTGTGTTAGCCACATGGCATGGTACCTTTTATCAGTGAGGCATTCTCATCTTGCTTCCTCTGTGTCTGGGTGACAACTGCAGACTGAGCCTTTCCTCTTCCCAGAATTCTTCTAGTCTGGTTGCCCCACCTATACTTCCTGCCTGACTACATGCCAATCAGCATTTTATTAAACCAGTACAAGTGACAAATCTTTACAAGATACAAGACCGTTGTCCCACAGCATCTCGGGAGGCAGAGGCAGATGGATCTCTGTAAGTTTGAAGCTCTATAGAGTAAACACACAGGGAAAACCCTGTCTGGAAAAAAAACAAAACAAAGTAGAAAATGTGGATGTTAGTAGGAGAAAAGAAAGTTTTCATTTTTTTCCTTTCCCACTGAAATTCTAAGTTACAAAAAGAATCCTAATGCCAATGGTTATGTCTACAAGTGTTTGTTCTGAAGCAAAGGTAAATAACTTTGTTGTGTATAAAAACAAAGTTGTATATTTCTTCTGAACACCATCTGTACCAGTTGCCTTACAGATGTTGAGTCATTGGCACCTGGTTTTAATTTAGTAGCCACACTGAATACTTGTTTTGCAGGAGTAGCACTTCAGAATATTGGTAGCTCAAAATCCCAATCAATCATTAAAATACCTAAGGGGTGTACCATTATATGAAACATTGTATCAGGAATTAGAGGGAAACACTAAATTCAGTGCTAAGATTAAGTGAATTTTAAGGCTTAATGAAATGGCCAGTTTACTCATGTCAACATTGAGTGTCCAGACTAGAAAGATATAAATCATAAGAATGATATATAAGCACATTGTAGTTGTAGGTAAATATTCCTTATACAACTGACTTGCTTTGTGCTACTTATCTTTTAGCACCCCAGATAATCGTCCAGTTGGTCTAGAGGAGGCTGATCAACAGTCATTACCTGGAGAACAAGGAATCAACTTGGACAACACAGGCCCTAAACTGCCAGAATTTTCAAACCGGCCACCAGGTAATAAAATATTCACTAAAATTGCATACTTTGCATTGTATATGCACCTTCTTTCTCTTTAAGGAAATGGTAATGCTTTGCCTACTAATTAGTCTGCTTCAGAAATTTAATGTGTAAGCTCTGCATTGATATTTAAGTAAATACTTAAAGTATAACTTCTGTAAACATGCATGTCAATTCACTCTTGCACGCCTGTTTAATTGGCTTCATTTTAAGTCCTCAAATCAGACTGAATGGAAAGTGCCTTTTTTTTATCAGCATTGTAGCTCTAATTGGCATCAGAATAAAATATTATAATATAGAGAACTTTATACTGTATCCTGCTTGCCTGCAATTCTTTTCCTTAGACTTTCTCAAAAGAACTACTACTAGAATTTAAAACAAAGTGACTTTTTTATAAAAATTTTATTGTGATTCTTTAAAACATAAGCAGTGTATGAAAAGTAACAAAATGCATGTCAATATAACTACTGTCAGCTTAATAGCTCATAATGAATAGTACCAATAGTAATGAAGCCCCTTCTTTGATTATAGAATGTTTTCTTTTAAATGTTAAAGGACGTAGGTTTATAAAAATCTAAAATCATTCTTCCCAGCCCAGATACCACAATATCTCTGTCTGTTTTTTCTTGGCATAAACAATGACAACTTTATTCTAGAATGACAAAGGTTCACAAGCCCTCTCCTATGGATATAAAGAGTTAATTCAGCCAGCCTGGTCTACAAAAAAAAAGTTCCAGGACAGCCAAGGAGACACAGAGAAACCCTGTCTTCAAAAACTGAAGCGGGGAGGAAAGAAGAATTAATGCTTTATTTCTTCCTCCTGAGTAATCTCACCTCCGTTTTGGCATATTAAAAGTGATACTATTTTAGGGCTAACCTTTAATCTATCTTTCATTTTTATATTTCAAAAGTATATTCATTATGATGTCAAGACTTGATGTTACTTATTACAAACTGCTTAGCATACTAGTGTTGTCACTTGTGAGCCTGATAGGTAGTCTCTAGTCCTTGGTGAATATGTTCAGAAGACATTGTAAGCAGGAAGGTAGGTCCCTCTTACCTCAGGCATCTGAACTCTTGTGTGGATTCCAAAATTCCTTCAAACATTTATTGCCTCCTTTCTGCAGTCTGGGAACCTGCGGCCTGAATTTGGCCTTTAATGGATTTGAATTGCTATTGGTGTCTAAACAAATACCTGAGTTTAATTCACTTTAGAAATAGTCAGTTGCTATGTAGTTGGGCAGTGTTCACAGGACCCTGCTGGTTTATGCAGCCTAATTTCTTTTCGACTGCCTGGCCCATAAAGGCACAAAGACTTTGTATCCCTTTAGTAATAAATGTAGTTATTGATTGTGTTATGGGACATTGTGTGTACCTGGCTTTCCCTCTCAACCCCAATCATCTTCCTATCACTAAGCCCCTTCGAGCTGTTTCCTCCAGCTTCTGAATGGTTCCTTTAAGCCTTTAGCTCTGACCTCTGAGAGGCTGTTGTGTATGCACATTACTCTCTTTGGTGTTTATTGTGCTGTGATAAACTCACTTTAAAGATGAAAAGCATCTGTATTATAACCTTGACACAAACAAACTTTTTCAGAAATTACAGTTTTCTTAATGTAGAAGCCCCAGACTGACTATATAAGAACCTGTTGTGTTTTACCTCTTGGATTGCCAGATTTATAAATGTCAAGAAGTTACTTGGGCCTAAAACAAAACAAAACAGAACAAAAACAGAAACAAAGGATTTTAAAGAAAATATTCAAAATTGAGCCAGGTGTGGTGGCACACGCCTATCTGTAGTCCCAGCATTTGCAGGGTGGAGGCAGGAGAGTTAGCAGTTCAAGATCATCCTCAGCCATATGAGTTTAAGACCAACTTGGGATACTTGAGACCCTGTCACCAAAAAACAAAGACAAACAAATAAAAAACAACTTCAGAACTGGAGTCTACTCGTTGGTACCATGGAAGTCTTTACCTAGAAGACAATAACTCTGTTGAGCACAGAGTCTGACCAAACTGTTTGGTAGCTGCTCTAAGGAAATCTTGGCCCAGAATTTCTTCCAGCTGCCAGAGCCACTTATTCATGTTCTTGCACTTTCTGGAAACCTTCCAAATTATTTTTCATGCAACAGTGGAATAAAGTAATTGTGAAATCACATCCCCAACATATGCCCATTTTCCCACTCTGAACCACCATGATTCTTGTTTTAATTTGAATCTTCCTTCCCTTTATGCTGATTGTATAAAGTTTTTATTCAGAAACTTCAAGTAAATCATTATAAAAGAGGGACTCATAATAGATGTTGTCTTCTGCAAATCTAGAAGGTATTGTTCCTCAAAATTCTTATCCCCAGACTACTTTTTATTCCTGAGGTTTGTGCTTCTGGCTTATTTATTTTCCAATTGTTAATTCATACAAAATACTTTTCCAAATAAAATTTCTATAATATGAAAGTAAATAGAGACGAATATGCATAAAAACTTTAATACTTCATATTATTTCAACGTAACAATCAGTCCTTATACTCTCTGTTTATTAAACTGATGCAACCTAGGGGCAGTACAATACATTCAGTTTTCCCCCAAAGGATGGAACCCAAAGGATACAAAATGGTATATGGAGACCATGGACCAGAATAATTAAAATCCCATTTTAAAGAACTCAAAAAAAATCTTAATCCTAGAATTATATCTTTTACTTTAATTGAAGGAATAAAAAGGCTGTTTTCATCAAAACCAAGTCTTGAGAAAAATAAATCCTCTGCTACGAGAAAATGTGATTTCTAAATATGTTATTTCATATACACAGTGAATTACTGATTATTTTGATTATTTCTACATGAAACCTAAATAACTGGGCAGCCAGCCATTTACTGTTGAATTTTCTCTCTTCATGTTCAGCTCATAGATTTATAGCACATAACACAGTCTTAATACAGTAATGCTTCATTCACAGCCTAAAGGGGCTTCATATTCTTAATGCTTTGCTTTTTGCTTCCTTAAGCAGCGTGCCCCCTCGCTTGTCTCAGATAATAAGGGGCTGTCCTGGGAGCAGCATGCCTGAGCTGTTTGTGCACAGTCTGCTGCCTCTGAGTACTGCTTAGCTATACTCTACAGGTAGCAGAGTTTTCTTGCTGAAAATCTAACTTCCCTGATTTTGGGGGGCTTATTTTAGGTTATCCTACTCAACCAGTTGAACAGAGGCCAGTGCAACAGATGCCTCCTCAACTCATGCAACATGTGGCACCCCCACCACAGCCACCACAGCAGCAGCCACAACCACAACTGCCTCAGCAGCAGCAGCAGCAGCCACCACCACCTAGTCAGCCACAGTCTCAGCAGCAGCAGCAGCAACAACAACAAATGATGATGATGCTCATGATGCAGCAAGATCCTAAATCCATTAGGCTTCCAATCTCCCAAAATGTCCATCCTCCACGGGGTCCTCTGAACCCAGACTCTCAGAGAATGCCCATGCAGCCAAGTGGCAATGTACCTGTCATGGTTAGTTTGCAAGGACCTGCCTCTGTGCCACCATCACCTGATAAACAAAGAATGCCAATGTCTGTGAATACTCCATTGGGAAGTAATTCAAGGAAAATGGTATACCAGGAGAACCCACAGAATTCCTCTAGCTCACCACTAGGAGAGATGTCCTCACTTCCTGAAGCTAGTGGCAGTGAAGTACCATCTGTTTCAGGAGGCCCAAATAACATGCCCTCACATTTAGTAGTTTCTCAGAATCAGTTAATGATGGCAGGGCCCAAATCGGGACCATCTCCCCTTTCAGCAACTCAAGGTGCAACTCCCCAACAACCTCCTGTAAATTCCTTGCCTAGCTCCCATGGCCACCACTTTCCAAATGTTGCTGCTCCAACCCAGACATCTAGGCCTAAAACTCCAAACAGAGCCAGCCCCAGACCCTATTATCCTCAAACACCTAACAACCGCCCTCCTAGTACAGAGCCTTCAGAAATTAGTCTGTCACCAGAAAGACTGAATGCCTCCATAGCAGGACTCTTTCCTCCACAGATTAATATTCCTTTACCTCCCAGGCCAAATTTAAATAGGGGCTTTGATCAACAGGGCTTGAATCCAACAACTCTGAAGGCCATCGGGCAAGCACCTTCAAATCTTACTATAAATAATCCTCCTAACTTTGCTGCCCCACAAGCTCATAAATTAGATTCTGTAGTGGTGAATTCTGGAAAACAGTCTAATCCTGGAACAACAAAACGGGCAAGTCCAAGCAATAGTCGCAGATCTAGTCCTGGGTCCAGTAGGAAAACTACCCCAAGTCCCGGGAGGCAAAACTCAAAAGCCCCTAAACTTACTCTGGCTTCTCAACCAAGCACAACCCTGTTGCAGAATGTGGAGCTGCCTAGAAATGTGTTGGTCAGTCCAAATCCAATTGCCAATGCCCCTTTATCCGGAAGCTTTCCTAACAATAGTGGGCTTAATCCCCAGAATCCCACCATACCTGTGCCTGCAGTGGGGACTGTTGTTGAGGATAACAAAGAAAGTTTGAACGTTCCTCAGGACGGTGATTGCCAGAATTCCCAGGGTAGGAAGGAGCAGGTAAACATTGAGCTGAAAGCAGTCCCTACACAAGAAGCTAAAATGGTTGTCCCTGAAGATAAATCCAAAAAGGATGGGCAACCTTTGGATTCTAACAAACTCCCCGGTGTTGAAGAGAACAAAAATTTGATGTCTTCTGCCATGAGAGAAGCACCAACATCATTAAGCCAACTTCTTGACAACTCTGGAGCTCCTAATGTGACCATTAAACCCCCTGGGCTTACAGATCTGGAAGTAGCACCTTCAGTTGTTTCAGGAGAGGACCTCAAAAAAGCATCTGTCATTCCCACACTGCAGGATCCGTCTTCTAAAGAACCCTCTAATTCCTTAAACTTACCTCACAGTAATGAGCCGTGTTCAACCCTTGCGCATCCAGAGTTGAGTGAGGTGAGCTCTAATGTTGCACCAAGCATCCCTTCAGTAATGTCAAGACCTGTCAGCTCTTCCTCCATTTCTACTCCTTTGCCCCCAAACCAAATAACTGTATTTGTTACCTCCAATCCCATAACCACTTCATCTAACACATCAGCAGCCCTGCCAACAAACTTACATTCTGCATTGATGTCGACAGTCGTCACAATGCCCAATGTGGGTAACAAAGTTATGGTTTCTGAGGGACAGTCCGCTGCTCAATCTAATGCCCGGCCTCAGTTTATTACACCTGTCTTTATCAATTCATCTTCAATAATTCAGGTTATGAAAGGATCACAGCCAAGCACAATTCCTGCAACCCCATTGACAACCAACAGTGGCCTGATGCCTTCCTCTGTCGCAGTTGTTGGACCTTTACACATACCTCAGAACATAAAATTTTCTTCAGCTCCTGTAGCACCTAATGTCCCCTCCAATAGTCCTGCTCCAAACATACAGACAGGCCGGCCGTTGGTTCTTAGCTCGCGAGCCGCTCCTGTTCAGCTGCCTTCCCCTCCCTGTACATCTTCTCCAGCTGTCGCTCCTAATCCTCCTGTCCAGCAAGTGAAAGAATTCAATCCAGATGAGGCTAGTCCTCAGATGAACACCTCAGCAGATCAGAGCACTCTGCTCTCTCCACAGCCAACCACAGTAGTTTCTCCCCTTGTGACCAATAGTCCAGGCTCCTCTGCCAATCGGCGAAGCCCAGTCTCATCCAGTAAGGGCAAAGGAAAAGTGGACAAAATTGGCCAGATTTTGCTGACCAAGGCTTGTAAGAAAGTTACAGGCTCTCTGGAAAAAGGGGAAGAACAGTATGGTGCAGATGGAGAGACTGAAGGCCCAGGGCTAGAGACCACAACTCCTGGGCTAATGGGAACAGAACAGTGCTCCACAGAGCTGGACAGTAAAACCCCAATACCTTCAGCACCCACGCTACTAAAAATGACCTCTAGCCCCATGGGCCCAAGCTCCACCTCAACAGGACCCATCTTACCTGGCGGTGCTCTCCCCACCAGTGTACGCTCAATAGTAACCACACTGGTACCCTCTGAGCTCATCTCCACAATGCCAACCACAAAAGGCAATCATGGTGGCGTAGCATCTGAGCCACTTGCAGGTGGCCTAGTGGAGGAGAAGGTGGGATCTCATCCAGAGCTTCTACCCAGCATAGGTATGTACTTGAGCTTGGCATCCACTCCTCATGTCAGTTGTTTTTTTCTCACCTGTCCCACAAGAGAGAAAGCATGAGCCCGTTTCTACTTAAAGGAAGAAAAATGGCCATAGTTAAAGATTTACTTACTGAAAGTACATTAAAAAGTATGCTTTTAAATCCCATGTTCAGTTTATATTCACTAACATGATTCCTTCCTGGCTTCTGAACTGATGACATGTTTCAGATAGATAGATAGATAGATGATAGATAGATAGATAGATAGATAGATAGATA
>LOJH01000179.1:43427-73348 GCA_001685095.1 Ellobius talpinus | reverse complement strand
AGATAGATAGATAGATAGATAGATAGATAGATGATAGATAGATAGATAGATAGTGTCTCCCTTTAAAAACATTTCGTACACACTGTCTCAGATCATCTTTATACCAACCATGTAATGTAGTCTTACTCCTTCCTATGGGTGAAAAGATTGAAGTTCAGAAATGTTTAATATTTGTTGAGCCTATACTGTAAGTCTCCAGCCTGCCATGGTCCCTGTGAACAGTGACTTCTCTATACCTTTCCCATCATGAAGACTTACTTGTTCCCTTTGCCTTGTTCTCTTAGTGTACTAACTCAGGGACCTTTCTGTTTGGATTGCTCCAGACAAGCTTACCAGAAAACCAGGTTGTATGATAAACCAAAGATCAAAATCGGGAAGAGTCAGATAGACTTGAGTTGGTAACTGTCCCAGCATTTGCCAGCTTGATGGGCTGGGACAAGTTCACTTTCCTCCTATGTAGTGTGGAAACAATAATAGTTAACAAGATTTCAGTGAAGTAATGCATGTGATATCCTTAGCACAGGACCTAAAATATGGTAATTGTTCAATACATGGTTCAAGTGTTATTGCCCATTTTCTTTAGACATGGTCTCTTTGTAAATTCTATTTAATGGACATCTAGTTCAGGTTATTTCCTGTGTACTTCAGAGGGAGATAATACTGAAAGCACAGGTATCCTGACAGTTTTTTTTTTCTCCTTTGAGGCTCAAATGATGCAGAAGCTCCATGTTCTTAAAGACAAGTCAATCTTAATGGTGCCCATAGCTGAGAGGCCTCTGTTATAGCTAAGCCAGCTAATACTACCTCTTTTATTTATGCAGCTAAAATACTTTGAGTGCCTATCAATTAGGAGGAGGAACAGAAATACGAGCTTCAGGTTATGATCAGAGTTCACGTTTTAGCTCCCCTGGTTGCCAGTTAGTCTAGTGAGTTCCTTGTACTTCACCTGTAAAGTGGAAATTGTAATTCTACCTCCCAGGATATGTAGGATTCAGTGAGAGCTTGAATATCAAGTGCCAGCATATTGCTCAGACAGCTCTGAGAAGGTTCCTTCCCTTCTTTCTCCTGCTTACTTCAGTGCTGGAGATACAGGGAGGAGTGAAGGCCTGCAAAGAATTCATTGTTCATAGGAGAGATGGACTTTGCTGGGCAGGGTTCTGTGTTGCAAGTTTAAATTTCATTGTTGTAGGTAACTATAAGAATGTAAAACAAAGCTGGGCAAGATGCTACACACATATAATCATAGCACTTGAGAGGAGGCAGTAGGAAGATCCAAGAGTAGGGCCATCCTCAGCTACATACTAAGTTTGAGGCCAAGCTAAGCTACATGAGACCTTGTCTAAACCAGAAGAAATTGGTGTAGCTTAAGTATATTCTCTGCTGCTAAATATTTCCATTTCTGTTTTCTCTTAGGGAACTTTTCCCTCTTATACTAAGAGAATAATGATGAAGTAATTAGAAAATATTTTTACTTGGATCACAAATAATAATAGAGAAACATATAAGCTTTAAGGGATATGAACCAACAATTTGAAAGGGTTCAGTTTTAGTTCAGGCCACCTACTTTGTTTATAATAGTTGGTTTTCCAAGGGACTTCTGTGCTTTTAGTTTGAAAATGTGAGAACCCCTCTGAAGCTAAGTAGATGTTAAGGTACAGTTTTAAGCTTCATCAGAGAAGCATCCAGAATAAATTATTTGATTACTAAGCAGAGAGAAAAATCTACAAAATTCAGTTTCCACCAAAGGGTAAAACGTTTTCTTGTAGTTTGCTATGAATTTTAGGCTGAAGTGTTAAGATGAGAGGACATACCCTTGACAGCTCTGGCAAACCTGAGCCTTAACTCTTTACTGAATGATCCAGGAAGGTTCCGTTCTAGAGTATGTCATGTATTCTCATTCTCAGGGATCTTAAGTTCTTTCTGTCTTTCAAAGACACTATTTTTAATGTTTCTTTACATTTTTGGCCTAGAATATTCTTTTGCTTTGAACCCCTATGGAACTTTCTGTATTTCTCTCCATGTGACATAGTGCTCAGTCTATACTATACTAGATGTGCAAAAAGATGGAATCTCTGAGGATGCCTGGCACAGTGCCTAGCTCCTAGAAAATTCTTAAAACTATTTGTTAAGAATTGGGCAGTGGTGGCGCATGCCTTTAATCCCAGCACTCAGGAGGCAGAGGCAGGTGGATCCCTGTGAGTTTGAGTCCAGCCTGGTCTACAACAGCTAGTTCTAGGACAGCCGGGGCTGTTAAACAGAAAATCCCTGTCTTGAAAAACCAAAAACAACAACAAAAACCCTATTTGTTAGAAAAGTAAATAATACTATATTGATTTATTCATTAGATATAAATTTATTGCCTATTTTATACCCATCACTCTTGCTAGATACTATAAAAAAGTACAGAATTGTGTGTTTTAGTAATCAAGGAATGTATTTAGTCTCTAGAGGGCTAAGTCAGAAGCTTTTAAATGTTGAGGTGATTGGTATAGTCATTCTAAAAGTAGCTAGGTTACTTACTAAGACAGTTTTTTAATGAAAACAGCAGTCAAGCCTAGTGTGATGGCACATGCTTGTAACCCCATCATTGTGGAGGCTGAGGCAGAAGGATCTAGAGTTTAAGACCACTCTGAGGAAATTGAGTAAGACCTTGTCTGAAAACCAAACAAAAAGGAGTCATGACCTGAAATTGGCCCTAAAATTGTGATTACTGTTGTCCCCGTGCTGTCCCTTTCCTGGTTCTTTATATCTGCACAAAGGAGGAGGAGCAAAGCCTCAAGTGGTCCTTGTTGCTTAGTGTTAGAGCAGTTGCTCTGTTGAGGTCATATTGACGGTCAGCTTCAAGCACTGCCTTCTTAGAATGTAGTGGCTCAATAGGGACTTAGTTGCTTGGTTAGTGCTTTCTGGTTTAGTTAGGAAAAGTAAAAGACCTGTTTGTTTGTTTCTTGCCTCAGCCCCCTCACCGACTTTAGTCCCAAAGGAGCCTCCAGCCACAGTACTGCAAGGGCCTATTGCCAGACCAGGTAAGGCACCATCTAGAGCATCTTCTTCAAGAGGGATGGGTTACATGTGAAGGAATCAGTGCTTTTCTCAGTGTCCAATGTTCTCATGCCAGTAAGTACCTGGGCCTGTCTTATCTACTTGTTTCCAAGCCAATTTGAGTTGAGTGGGAGAACGTGTGTAGCACTCTTCCCAAACAATGTGTTCATTTTCACATTTGTTAGCCAGAGAGCTCAAGAAGGGCATGTCTGTGCTCTTGTCTGCCATCCTACCTTGAGTTGTTTCCCCTGTTCCCTGATCCTGCTACCCAGCCAACTAGTTGGCATATGGTTGCTTACTGGGGTGGCAAGCATGAATGCACCAAAATATAGTTGGATTACCATGGCAGATGTCGAGGTGTATTTCGAGCCCCTCCACTTAGAGTGAATCATCCCAGCCATCTCTGGATGACTTTAAGTTGCTCCCTGTGACCAAGATATTGTAAATAGCACTAGGGATGGTATTTCTGGAAGGAGGAGTCAGTTGTAATCTAACAGATAGCTGCTGTGGATGCTGAGTCAGCTTTGAACACACGTTCCTTGATGGCAGTAGGAACACTTCTGCCTCTGTGACTTACACCTCCAGAGCAGATGAGTATCATGGATATGTTTACTTTCACTTGATTCTTGGTCACAGAAGGTTGTTAAAGGGCACAAAAAAGAAAGTATGACTGGTTCCCAAAGGAAGTTAGAATACCATTGACAGTATAGCCTTGGGTTGATGGCTCAGTAGGTGAGAGTACTTAATGCTCTTTCAGAAGACCAGAATTCAGTTCCTAGCACCCACATCTGGTAGTTCATAAGTCCCTATAACTAACTCCAGCTCCAAGGAACCTGAGGTCTCCTTGGCCTTCTATTTGGACACCCTCATGACATCGCACATGTCACATGCACATACACGCACCCACACACTAAAAAAAAGTAAAACCTTTTATTGAAAGTATACACATGACCAAATTTTTTTAATAAATGATTTTGTGAATATAAGCCAATAAAAATAAGATATAACTTATATTTTAAAGCTTGCTTCAGGGTTCTATACCCAATGTGACTTTCGTGCACACTGTGGAAAGAATGGGTATGCAGAGCACACAGCAGCCACCACATTGCCCCTGCTTGTAACTGCCTACATGGTAACTAACATTGTGCTGCACATTTTAGAACTGAGAAATTGTTTAAGAAAAGGGGTTCTGCCAGGCAGTGGTGGTGCACGCCTTTAATCCCAGCCCTTGGGAGGCAGAGGCAGGCGGAGTTCAAGGCCAACCTGGTCTACAAAGCAAGTTCCAGGACAACCAGGACTGTTACACAGAGAAAACCCTGTCTCAAAAAAAAAGAAAAATGGTTCATTAGTAATACTTTTTTTACCCCTAACAAAAAGACCAACTAGAAATGGGAAAGGAATTCCATTTCCTGCCCCAAATATTTTTAAATTTTATTCCTTAACAGGGTTCATATATGTTTATGATGCATTTTGATCATACTTAGACCTTTTGTCCCCTTCCACTCCCCTGTTCTCAACAGGTACTCTTCTTGCTCTCTTGTACCTTTGCTTTAATGACCCACTGAGTTTAATTTGGGCAGCTCGCTGAGAGCATGGGTGTGTGGGTATTTACTGACGCATGAATAGCTTACCAATGACTACACCATTGAATTAAACTGATCCCCACACCCCACCAGCAGCCATAATCTGCCAATAGCTCCTTAGAGAGAGGTGGAGCCTCATGAGCCCCTCCCCAATCCATGATGCTGCCCTAGCTCTTTACTCTAGAAAATGGATTGTTACTGTTTTTTCTTTCTTATTAGAGTAATTGACTAGGGAATCCAGGTCCTTTTTAAAGTTTAATTTATATTAATCACTTTAAAATCACCTCAGAATCCAAATGTGTTAGCATACACTTCTAATCCCAGCACTCAAGAGACAGAGAAAGGAGGATTAGGAATTCAAAAATCATTCTTAACTACAAAATAAGGTTGATGCCACCTGGACTTCATGGGACCCTGCTTCAAAACATAAAAATATAACACCCTCAGAACTTGCCACTTACATAAGTGAAAAAGTTTTCAAAATCAACTTCTTTGTGGTCTTTCAAAAGAGCACACAAGCTGGGCAGGTCATACATGCCTTTATCCTAGCACAAGGCTGGGCAGATCTCTGTGAGTTTGAGACGAGTCTCCTCAAATATTAAGTTCCAGAACAGCCTGGAACTACATAGAGAGACTTTGTCCCAGAAAACAAACAAACAGAATTAATTAATTAATTAAACACTAAATTAAAAGGGCAGACTAGCCTGATGTAGCACATACAGAGAACCCCAGCACTCATGAAGCTGGGGCAAGAGCTTTACTAAATGAGGCCCAAGTAGGCTGCATATGGAGCTCCAGGCAGTTTGTGCTATAGGATAGGATGCCTGGGGGCAGGGTGAGGATGGCAACTCTTCAGGTTAGCATGTCTTTTTGTTTGAACCATTATTATTGAGCATATATTAGGTGAATTTGTGTGCTCCAGCTGACCCAACAAAGAAATAGAGACCCAAGGAGTTAGTGTATGCTTCTTGTGGCAGGATTTCAGGTCTTATAGGAGAGGTTCTGGGAGCCAAGCAGAAGATGGGAAGCAAGGATTCCCTCTGCCAGAATTTTGCATTAAAGGCAGTGAAGTCCAGCCTCCTTGCAGAAAAAGTACAAAGTGACTATCATAGATAGCAACAAATATTAACAATAAGTACTGAGTTATTATTAAGTACCAGGTACTATACTAAAACTCGTGTATTATTTCAATTTAACCTTAACATTAAAGCCATATAATGTGGTCACCTATACTTCTCATATAAGGCATTGAGCCCTGAGAAGGCAAATAATTAGCACATAAACACATGGGTAATTAAAAGTGGCATATGGCAGGGATGGTAGCTCATTCCCTGTAATACCAGTACTTAGGCTAAAGTGGGAGGATTGCCTGGAGTTTTAGGCCAGGCTGGGCTGCATAGTGAGTTCCAGAGTAGCATGGGCTACAAAATGAGAACCTTACCACAAACTCCCATAACTAAAAAAGGAGGGAAGGAAGCCGGGCAGTGGTGGTTAATGTTCCCAGCACTTGGAAGGCAAAGGCAGGCAGATCTCTGTGAGTTCAAGGCCACCATGGTTTACAGAGCTAGTTCCAGGACAGCTAGAGAAACCCTGTCTTCAAAAGCCAAAAAAAGGAAGGAAATGGGAGAGGGAAGGAGAGGAGGAAGAAGGAAAAAAGTTGAGATTTGAAAAATTTAACCTAGGGGCTCTGCCTTCAAAGATATTAATAACATGTGCTCCTTCGGGCAGCTTAGATGCTGAGCATCAGGTACTGGATTCTCCATGAGGGAAAATAGGCACAGAGCCAGGGGGAGGCCAGTGGCAGGAGACATGGCTGTCTGGTGTATTAGGGAAAGGCCTTTTTAAGAGATGGAGCTAGTTGGAGAGGCACGTAATAGAAGTAGAAGATTTGTTTTTTTGCTGGTACTGAAAAGAAATGTTTTATTATCCATGTGTTTATGTGCATTCTCTGATAAACCCAGAGAAAGCTCACTGATGCATCCTGGCCAGGCAGACTGTTTTAGTTGTCTCTAGGGCATTGCTTGGTGACTGCTGAAGTCTGTGAAGTCTTAGGAACAGATACAGTCTTTGGGTAGTCTTTCAAAGCACAGCTCTCTGCCCTCTGAAATTGAGTGAGAATGTCATTCGGGGGGTAAGGGGTGAGTCTTTAATAGACACTGTATTATATTTAAAGATAATTGGGTTTGAAAAGAAAATGGAGGTGGTGATATTTTCAGAATGAAAACCATCTCTTCATCATGAAAGAGGCTTCTTTTAGTAAACTAGTTCTAACTAGATGAAATATGAACCAGCAGTGTAAATTTCATCCTGTTGATCCAACAGGATTATTTCACAGTGTGAACTAGAAATAAAAATAGACCAAGTAGTATCTTATATTCCCAACAAATCAAGTTGGAGCAGTGCTAACTTTGTCTCCATACCACGTAGGGTCAGTTTGCTTCCTGCAGGACATGGAGATTTGTTAGTCCAAATATAACATTCTGGGTTCTGTAGACTCCTAGCTTCTCCCTATGGACATACACAACAACAGCTTCCATATCTCATTCTCTCCTTTTTGTTTTTTACAGAACTTGAGGCAAATGCTGCCATAGTCTCTGGACAAAGGTAAGAAAGATGACCATTAGCTAAGACTTAAGCATGACCATTGCATGAGCTTTTTTGAAAGTCATCAGCTACCTCTCTCTTTAAATGTCTCCTCACCTTGTCCTATTATACTCTATCGCCAGACTGTTTCTCCTGCTCACATAGAGAGCTTCTATGAACACTCTCTCACCCAGGGTAATATTTCACTTAATAAAACTTAATGACTAAGTTTCTGCCTTTTATGATTGTTGAAAATTGATAACATATTCAGCACTCAACATAAATAAATGTTCTGTGTTTTAAGTGCTACCTTCTTTACTGATGGTCCTTGAATATATCTTCTAAGCATAGCTGTTTGATCTTAAAAGGTAAAAGAGAAAGCCAGGTAGGTAGAGTGTAACCCCAAACCATGCTTTGTCTGTTAACTGTGCTACCCTATGTAACCTAGCAAAACAGATGAAGTACATCTGTGACTTAACCTCACATTTGCCCTAGAAAGGAGTTTTATCTCCCAATAACCACACCCACCTCTTTTACTGAAGGAATGCAGTAACATTTTTTTTACAGTCTCATATTTGTATAGAAACTTAGCTTATAAAATATCATTTTCTCATTCAAACTTCATATCAACTAACATTATTTGAATATTACTCCTTGTCATACTCTAGACTACAAGCACTAGATGTATTTATTCTCTTAATTTTTACAATATCCAATTATGATAATAAATTATATCATATAGGTGAGAAATCTAAGTCAAAGAGCTTTAACTAAATTGCCCAAGGTTACAGATATAGTAAATGGTGAAACTGAGATTCAAACCCATCCCTTTCTAACTCTAGAACCCTTACATTTGACCTAGATTTATAGATAAAAGTCTAGACTCTAGAGGATAAGGAGTTAATTATTGTAGCTGATAAATGCACAGTTCCTCCCTGACCCATATAATCTGTTGGCAGATTCATTGCTATTCCTAGTCACCACTCTGCCCATCTGTTTTTATTTTAATTGAAATAATACTTGAATTCATTTGAGTTTTCCAAATATATGCCAACTGTCTATGAAAAGGGTCTGTCAAGTTCAGATATATCTCATAGATATCTGTTTGCAGAGCTGCCTATATATTGACCACAAAAACACAAGGGTAGTGTTGCTATGACTCTTTGGTGTTGTTTTGCCAAGAAAGGGGGTTCCACCATTAAGGGATTATCCTCAGAATATTGGACTATTTTCTGGGCTCAAACAGAAAACCATCCTTAGAACCTCTAGAAGGAGATGGAAACTTCTTTACTTGTAATTCCAGTTCCAGCCTAGTTCCAGTTTGGCCTCTCTGACTTTGCTTGGTTTTTGGTTTGGTATGAGATAGCTGTTTTATATAAAGCAAAGGGAATGAATGAACAGTTATGGCTCAGTTCCCGACCATAGTGTTACTAGCAAAGAGTCCTCTGGCAGGAGTGAACAGTGGAGTAATGATAGTCGATGGTCAAACCCTGACTTGTACCTTTAAGGAGCTCACATGAAAGGCACAAGACATTAAAAATAGAACATCCAGAGCTGGAGAGAATGCTCAGCAGCTAAGGGCACTGATTGCCCTTCCAGAGGACCTAGGTTCAATTCCCAGCACCCGTATGGTGACTCACAACTGTATGTAACTCCAGTTCTAGAGGATCCAACATCTGTTCTTGTCTCCAAAGTCACTGCACACACATGTGCACAGACATACGTACAGGCAAAATACCCATGCACATAAATAAATAAATCTTAAAAAAAAACCTATTGTAGCACAAGATCTAGTTGGTCTTAATAATAAAAACCCAGAGTCAGATATAGGGGTTAATGTTGAAGATCAGAAACCAGCCACTAGAGAGTTCTTTTACCTCTACCAATGTTCACACTGAAGGGGCGATCCTATCCTCACACTTCATTTCCCGACTGCATCTATCTCCACCACACCTCAGACTGCACTGAGCTTCTGTCTCCTTCTGCCTTATATTCCTCTCTCCACCCAACCATATCACTCCTGTCTCCACCTCCCTACTGCTGGGATTAAAGACATTTGATCCCAAGTGCTGGGATCACCTTTGTGTAAACTCTGATACTCTTTTAGACAGATTCAGTCTTGTGTAGCCCACCCAGGGTGGCATGGCCTTGAACTCACAAAGATCCCTCTCCCTCTGTGTCCTGAGTCCTGGGATTAAAGGTGTGTGCCACCACTCACTGGCCTCAAGTGACTTAGCTCTGCACTGTGATCTTCAGGCGAGCTTTATTTGCTAAAATATAAAATATTACTACACCCCATATAATAGAACACCCAATGGATGCTTTAGAAGGTAATAAGTGTATAGACTGTGAACCCAAGAGAAGAAAAGCCAAGTCCATGGGGAAAGGGACATGGAACTCTTCCCAGAAGAAGTAGGCTTTAAATTGTTTTGTTGCATTACATTTCAGTTCTATGCCTTGCAATCAATTTTAATCAGACTTTTGAATGATCTTAATAAGCACTTTTGAACCATGGATATAATAAAAAGTTTATTGAAGAAATTTCCAGCCATATCAGAATTAAATCTAGGTCTAGTAGCACATGCCTGTAATCCTAGCACTTGGGACAGACAGGCCAGAGAATCAAGAGTTCAAGGTCATCCTCAGCTATGTAGTAAGTTTGAAGCTAGTCTAGACTATAGGGGACCTTGTGTTTAAGAAAAAAAAGAAAGGAAACATCAGAGAATTGCAGAGTGACTCTGTACTCTTCTTTACAGAATATACAAGAAGTCCTCTTTCAGATGTGTGTGTGCCATACCCATTCACTCATGTGATGTGAATAGTTTGTCACAGTATTCTTTCACAAAATATTTTAAGACTGCATATATGCACCATAATTAATTATTATTAGGCATTTTTGTATCTTCTGTAAATTTGCCCGTGTCTTTAAACAGTTAGTACCAATCTTAGATCTTTTCCAACTAAAGTTTCAGGGTTGGAGTTGAGACATTCAGTATATCTGCAGTAGATTGTGAATATATTCCTACTACTTAGTTAATTTTGACATTGTTGGTTATAATCAAAGCTATATAAAAAGGATTTCTTTACAGTGAGTTATAGAAATTCATCAACACTTAGGAAACAAAGGCAGAAGGATTGCCTTGAGTCCGAAGCCAGACTTGGCTACATATTCCAAGTCCCAAGCCTGTCTGAGCGACATACAATATGAGTCCAGCCAGCCGTTGCCCCCCCACATATGTTTTAAGATTGATTTCTTTGGACACCTAGGAATGGAGTTACTAGAAATAAGGCAGAGGATGACACCATGTTTTCCCACCTCAACATTACTGACTTGTAGGTCAGATCATTATAATAAGGTGCTGCCTTTGTACCATAGAATGTTTACCCAAAGATGCCAGTGGCATACTTCCCATACTGCAACAGTGAAAACACATGTCCAAAGTTGGGAATGTATCTTACTGATCCCAATTACTCCTTATTTAGAATCTTTGGATTACACAATTTATACTCCATCAGAAGTATATGAAAATGTTTTTGTTCCTGTGTCTTTAATAACAGTATTACCAATTTTTAATATTTGCCTGCTAAAATGCCAGGATTGGAGCTGGGGCATTCAGCCTATCTGCAGTGGATGATGAATGTGTCCCCATTACTTAGATAATGAACTGTACTAATATCTAATACAAGCATATGCTCAAACTTGCCTAGTAACCCCCTAGATAATAATTTCTTTTGAGACAGGATCTCTTTATAATGCTCTGGCTAGACTAGAATTCACTATATAGATCAAGCTGGCTTCAAACTCACAGTGATCAGCCTGCCTCTGCCCCTCAGATGTTGGAATTAAAGGCGTGTACCACCATACCTAGATTTTAGATACTATTTGGGGCTAGAAGAAAATTTCAAACATTTATTAAGAACATTTTATTGCTGAAATTTTTACACAATAATGTTTGAAGGGAAATAAGTGAGGTTTATAGAGGGCTGTTGCAGGTCTTTATGTCTCTCACCTGCTTTCCCACAATCCCACCAGCATTGTTCTTTCTTTTTTTTTTTGAACTTGCTCTGTAGACAAGCTGGCCTCCAGCTCACAGAGATCTGCCTGCCTCTGCCTCCCAAGTATTGGGATTAAAGATATGCGCCACCACCACCCGACCTATTTTATTTTTCTGATGTAATAAGTTAGACTTGCTTTTTTAAGCTTTTAATAGCATTGTCTCATTTCTATCTATAATGACTGGTTTGTTTTGTTTTTGTTGTTTACAGTGCTGGGGATTAAACCCAGGACTTGTACATGATTGATAGATTGAACTGTATCCCTGGCCTAACTAGCTGCTAATTATCTCCTACTTTTTGAATGAAACTGTACTTAGAGTCCCTTTTTATGTGTCTTGATGCCTTAACCTTCTCAAAAACTTGCTACTTCCCTCTGTCAGTAGTGAGCCAAAAGAGATAGTTGAGAAGTCCAAAACCCCGAGCCGAAGAAACTCTCGAACTGAAGAGCCGACTGTGGCTTCTGAGAGCGTGGAAAATGGACATCGAAAACGATCCTCTCGGCCTGCTTCAGCCTCCAGCTCTACAAAAGGTTAGCAGTGGGGCTTGGATGCTTTGGGGCGGTGTGGGGGTGGTTAAAAGATTGGATCTTCACCCTCTGTCCTTGCCTCTGTCAGGCCGGTTTGTTTTCTGCTCCTGGTCTTGTCCTTTGTTCACTGTCAGTCCATTAGCATGTGTGTTTTCTTTTGTGTACACAAGAACAATAAAAAGAATAAAGAACTTAGGTTGGTCTCATTTTAAATTCGTGTTTACACCTAAGTGTGGCAGCACACACCTGTAATTGTGGCACTAGTGAGGTGGAGGGTGAGCTTAAGGGTCCTTCGTAGCTACATGGGAGTTTGAGGTAGTTCCATGAGGAAAGCTCATGATCACTCACTTCAGTTACATCCTGAATATGGCCTAGCTTCTTTTCTCCATCCTGTCTGTTACTTTATCCCCTTTGTAACAGTGTCTTCTTACGTAGTCGTGTTGCCCTCAGCCTCCTGAGTGCTGGGGTTAGAGGCGTTCACTATTACACTTGACTTCTCCATACTTTTTATACCTCTACCCCAGTATTCTTGGCTCTATCTTGATAGGGGCTCTCAATCTTCATAGAAAAAATAGAATTCTCCATTTACACTACCGAGGGATTAATCTAAGTAGACGGCTGTGACAGAGCAGTGACCCCTCTTCAACTCGAAGCCTCGTGCCTCCATCTGTGCCTCTAGTAGCTTCTTTTATGACCTCAGCTTTACATTACCAGTTCCCTCCATTGAAGACTGTCTCTAATCTGGGAAGGGGGAATTGTTTTGAGACAAAATCTTACTCTATAGCCCAGATTATACATGAAATTTTGCCAATCCTTCTGCCTTAGCCTCCCAAGTTCTGAGATTATGGACGTGAGCCACCCGTCTAAGATAGTATTCTGTTCTTTTCTATTTTTTTTTCTTCTATGTTGGGGACTGAACCCATGGCCTAGTTGATGCAGGGCAAATACTTTACCAACTCAGCTAAATCCTGTAACCCTACTGTTTATTTTTTTAATTAATTGTTCTTGACTTCCGTGATTCAGAGTGCTTAGTCATTTCCTGCTACCTCTCAGGCAACTCCTTAGTTTTCATAGATGCTGGCCTTACATTCCAGTCTTGAAATATAAGCGTAATGGCGCAGTCTATAATTCCAGCACTTAGAGGTAGAGGCAAGATGACCAGTAGTTTAATTTCATCCTCAGTTACAGAGCAAGCTTGAGGCCAGCCTGGGCTACGGGACACTTTTTTTAAAAAAACAAACAAAAACTCTCCCATTGTGAGGGCAGATTCTTTTGCAGTGGCATCAGACACTGATAGGACTCAGCTGTTACCAGCAAGAAATGTCATAGTCCCACACAGAGAGCCCCTAGAAGTGAGCCACAGACCTACCAATTATGTGTAGATAGGACAGAGGCCTTAAAAGTAACACCACTTGCCGTGGAGGCGTGTATAATGTTAGGTACCTGAATCATAAAAATATCTTACTGCAGAATCAGTACATTGAGTGGGGAACTGGAGAAATGAAAGACCACTGATTGTTCTTCTGGAAGACCAACGTTCTATTCCCAGCACCCACATAGCAGCTCTATAACTCCAGTCCCAGGGCATCCAATACTCTGTTCTGGCTTATATGGACACTGCATGAATGTGGTACACAGATATAAATGTAATCAAAACATCCTTACACATAAAATTGTTCTAAAATTAACAAAAGTCTGTGAGTGTGGATCAGTGATGGAGCACTTGCTTCTTCATTCTCATTGTGCTGGCTGGTAGAAACGGTAGTAGCATTTGGAGGGGATACAAATTGAACCACAAAGGATAAAAATGACCTGATCTTTTCAGACATATTTACAGAAGTGGAAAATGACTTTTCTCTGTGGTCCAGAGTAGTTGTTCCCCAAATCCTCCAGGGAATATGATAGGGACTTCAAAATCTGATGAAATAAAAAGGAAATTTTATTTTATATTTTGGTTTTTTGTTGTTGTTTGCAACAGGACCTCACTATGTATCTCTAGCTGGCCTGATAGTCACGAACTCACAGAGATTCATCTACCTCTCTCTACTTTCCAAGTGCTAGGGTTAAAGGCCTGTGTCACAGCATTTTGGCATTTTGGTACATGCTTGTAATCCCAACACTTGAGACTGAGGGAGAAAGATCATACATTTGAGGCCTGACTAGTTTATAGGGCAAGTTCTAGGTCAACCTGGACTGCATAAGAAGACCCTGTTTCCAAATAGAAACATTTTTTGGGTTTGTTGTTGTTGTTGTTTGAGACAGGGTTTCTCTGTGTAGCTTTGATACAAAAATATCTTTTATCTCATGATAGTATTTATGTATCATTCATCATTCCCACCAGTCTTCAAAAGATTTTTTTTCAGTTTCTAATAACCTAAGTCACTTGTTTGCTTGCATGGTTAATACATTAAAAAGATAACCTCAAAGAACAACAAAATACATTAATATCTTACTAAGAGTGAAAATGAAGCCACTTCCTCTTAGATTAATTTATCAAGAGTGAGCCCAAATTTGAATTCTCTGCCTCTCTCCCTGTCTTTTGTCTGTAGTGTCTGGCTATCTATAATCAGTCTATTCTCCTTGTCCCTAACAAAGGACTTAGCTCTGTATTTATTGAACAGCACAGGAAACATGGCATGGGAAAGAAACCAGGGGTTCTTTACAGAAATCCTTCACAGGGTTTTACCAGGGAAGAAGTCACCTTCCTGACCGCACCTAACTACATAGCACTCCACAGAGCAGACAGCCATTATCACCCTATAGCCACATGTTTGCAGCATTTATGGTGGGTATTTGTTTTAAGGTTTTCAACCTGTTGGCTGTTTTCAGCAAATGATTACATACACACATATTCTGGGCCCATAGCACAGAAGAGTACTTAAGATTAAAGCTATGCATTTATCTTAGGTTGTAAAAACTGATTGTATGAGAAACCCAAGGCATAGTAAGGTTGGTTAAGTTGTTGTTGGCGGTTTTTGTTTGTTTTCTGAGACAGGATTTCTCTCTGTAGCACTGGCTGTCCTGGAACTTACTCTGTAGAACAGCTGGCCCAGAACTCAGAGATCCACCTGCCTCTGCTTCCCAAGTGCTGGATTAAAGGTGTGCGTCACCAACTGGCTCTACTTCGTTTTTGTTTTTGTTGTTGTTGTTGTTGTTGTTTTTCAAGATATGGATTCTTTTTGAGACATGGTTTCTCTGTAGTTTTGGAGTCTGTCCTGGAACTGGCTCTTGTAGACCAGGCTGACCTCAAACTCACAGAGATCCTCCTGCCTCTGCCTCCGGAGTGCTGAGATTAAAGGTGTGTGTCACCCACTACCACCCATCTGTTATATTATTTTCTTAAGGGCAAATTAAATATTCTGAATACACATTGTAATAGTAAGTGGCGCACGCCTTTAATCCCAGCACTCAGGAGACAAAGGCAGGTGGATTTCTGTGAATTGGAGGCTAGCCTGGTCTATAGAGCTAGGTCGAGGACAACTAGGGCTGTTATATAGAGAAACCCTGTCCTTAAAAACAAAAGAATAAAATAAAAAGTAAATAGTCTTAAATTACTTTAAGGGGTGTTATTAATTTTGCTGTAAGGTCTGCCAAAAGCTCAGTCTTTGTGGGGGGGTAGAAATAAAAGACATTTTATAAAAAAAGATATCACCACCTTTACTGAGGGCCTTGTACATTGATTTGTACTCAAAGGCAGTATTCTAATTCATTGATTTGGGAATAAAAAGGGTGGAGACTGATGTTGCTCATCCTCCTCTCCCTACCCTCTGTCCAAGTCTCAGATACATCATTTGATTTTTTTTTTTAAAGGCAGGGTCCTGGCTGTTCTGGAACTTGCTACATAGACCGTATAGCCCTCAAACTCAGAGAAATCTTCCTCCCTTTAAAGGTGTGCACCACCTTACCCAGCCACCATTTGATTCTTCACACATGAGGGAGATGTTTCTAAAGTTGACCTAATTGATAGATTTTTAATTTTTTCATTTTAATATATGTATATATATATTCTTTCAGGTATGTATACATGTGTGTGCATACATGTGGAAGCCAAATATCAGTGTTGTGTATCAGCTACTTCACTCTCCACCTTATTTTTATTTTTATCTCTTGCATTTGTGTTTTGCCTGCATGTATGTCTGTGTGAAGGTGTTGGACCCCTGAAACTGGAGTTACAGACAGTTGTAGGCTGCCATGTGAGTGTTGGGAATTGAACCTGGGTCCTCTGAAAGAGCAGTCGCTCTTAACTGCTGAGCCCCTCCACCTTATTTTTTTGAGACAGTACTCTGTCAATGAACTTAGACCATGCTGATTGTTTTAGGCTATCTGGTCAGCAAGCTCTAGGGAGCTGCCTGTGTTTTCCCTCCCGAAGCACTGAGATTACAAGCATGCACCACTGCCCTGGTTTTTATGTGGGTGCTGGGGATCTAAAGTCAACTTCTCACACTGGCCAAGCTAGCACTTCACCAACCGAAATATCTCTGCAGCCCAGATATTTTTCTGAGGATGAACAATGTCAAGATAAAACCCTGTATATTTCCACTCCAAATAACCAGTTTGCTGCAGTGGAAAATTGGACATAAAGAGTTGATTATAGGGACAGGATAGTGACCCATGCCAGTCATCCAGCACTTGAGGGCCTGAGCATAGAGCCTGCACTAGTGAGTTCTAGGCAGCCTGGACTGCAAAGTGACCTTATATAATAAGTAGTTGATTATGGGAAGTTGTGTGTGCTGTGTGAAACTCAGTTCTTTTATATAAATTAAAATAAAGAACACCATTATTAATTTTTTTCTAGTTTGTAAATATTTGGAGATACTCTCCCACATGGCACGAGCAGTCTGACCACCCAGTGAGAAAACATACTGGAGTTGTCACTAATAGAAGCTTGGAGTTGCTGCCTTAGTCCCTCTTAGAAAACCACATCAGCCTCCATGACAGCGGCCAGAATGAACAGCAGTAAAAGCTTTGCTTTTCTCATCTGTTTCTGGTGGCCTGGATTTTCAGAATATTATGATAAAAGAAACGCAATTTTGCTTAGAACACTGAACTTGGTAATGTTGCATGAAAATATTCATTCCATCCAGAAATGGTTGAACCTGATTCATCTTTTGAATTAATAAATGAGAAGCAATTGTTTACCTCGATTGAGAGATATTTAAAACATTGTTGGGGTTACCCCAAGACTAAGACTCTGTATATACCAAAGATGACCCTTTGCCTGCACCTTACAGGTGCTGAGGTGGCAGATGTAATTACAGAGTGTGTGCCACAACACCGAGATAAAATATTATTTTTGTATTGAAACTAAAATATCTATCATGTAGCAACATGAAAAATAAGTCAATTAGATTTTATTGTGGGTTTTTTTTTTTTTAAGACAGGTTCTCTCTGTAGCTTTGAAGCCTGTCCTGGAACTCGCTCTGTAGACCAGGTTGATCAAACTCAGAGATCCACCTGCCTCTGCCTCCCGACTACTGGGATTAAAGGTGTGCGCTGCCACCACCACCCAGCTCAGTTAATTAGATTTTAAAGAAATGTTTACATTTGCAGAGCTTCAGGGTACTACTGTACTGTGCCATAGAAGACAGGAAAAGTTTTGAATAAACATGATTTAAATCTGAGCTAAGAGTAGCTTAACTTGAGACATTGGTATGTATAAGGGAAGTTAAAGGAATTAAAGCATAAAGTGGTCTTTCCCTTTTACGTCACTGTTACTGTGTATAAATCACTCAGGTGCCACCTGTGCAGCAGAATTGGGGGAGGTGTTACCTGCTCTGAAATGCTTCCATATGTTTATGTAGTTTTTTTGGGAGGGGGCAGTGTAGACTGAGCTGAGGGTCTCAGACATGCTAGGCAGGTGATCTGCTGCTAGAGCTATGTAACCCCAGCCCTCCAACGCCTTGATGTATGTGGGCCACAGTAGACCTTGACTAAGATCTAGGTCGTGTCGCTTAGACTTTAGCTGTAGCATACCAAGAAGAGTTCCTTACTGCAGAATAATGGCTTGGCTACAAAAGAGAGCCAAAGACTGATTTCTGGCACAATTCACTCACTGTCTGACTTCTCACCAAAAGCACTGTTGGTGTGTCTGTAGCTTCAGTGAATGATGAGAGTTGGTGAGGGAGATTGTGAAGTTGATTGTAAAGCTTGTAAGGGATCAGGTTGGTGGAAGCAGAGTAGAGATAAAGCAGGTAACAGTGCTTGCCACACAATCCTTGAACCAGCAGAAGAACCGACTCCCAAGTTGTCCTCTGACCTCCACATGCCCAAGCATACACACACAAACTAATATAATAAAGGCGCGCATGGCAGTTGGTTCTCTTTCCACCATGTGGGGTCCAGAGATTGAACTCGGGTTGTTAGGTTTGGTAGCAAGTGCTTTTACACCCTGAGCCATCTTGTTGGTCTTCATCACATTTCCCCAGTTGGCAGCCCCTGATATACAGGGACACTCTCTCTTACCACAGCAGGCAAAAAGCCTGTAACTGTTTTCAAACCATGTGTCCCTTAAACTGATTTAGAGTCTAATAAGGGCTCAGTTATGTCAAATCAAGACATTGTCGATACCTAGCCGGCACTTCTACCTTCGTTGAACATGTCCTTCCTTCCTTTTCCCCAACAGATATAACTGGTGCAGTGCAATCCAAGCGAAGAAAATCCAAGTAAGCAAGCTGGAAGATGACTTGATACTTGTAAATGTGTGTGAATTTTACAAAGAGCAATTTTCAGCTGTGACTTTTTAAATCTTTCTGTACAGTTAATCATTTTAATAACTCGATCCTTTTCCTAGTCCCTGAAACCTGTCTCATAAAGTGTAACGGGGAGCAGCCCTTTTGGTGTTGCGAAATGAAGTTCAAGGCTTCTAAAATGTTGCCATGTATTGAAAGAAGCTAATGCCATTATAAATGTTATTAGTTTCACATTTCTTAAGCAGCCTAGAGTACAGGGTGAACATTTGTAGATCTTCTAATGATGTATTGTGCTGTGGAAGTACTGTGTGTGAATAGCAGTAGTGGGGCAAAAAGCAATCTTGTCATTTGGAAATGTTGTAAATAATTTTATTATATAGTGTTTTGGATGTATTTGTTGTAGAAATGGACCAGTGAATAAAGAGAATCTAAGGGTTTGTACAATGTGAAATATTGAACGTGTTAAATAAATGTCTTTGTCATAGAACTTAAAAGTATGTTATTGGAAAGGATAAGCAAGCTTTTCTTTTTGGTTATAGATGAGTAGACACAGCCTTCTTTGTAACTCAGACACCTCCCACCTGAAATGCCCACCCAGCAAGATGAGGAAAATGCACTTGCTCATCCAACTTATTTTTGGCTTTGAACAAACCAGAACTGTTTAGCAACATATTGGAGATCTCATATACGTGTGTGTGTATGTGTGTGTGTATGCATATATGTCTAATTTCATTGGTTTGCAAATTATCACCAAGTGTGGTGGCACACACTTGTAATCATAATGCTTGGGAAGCAGAGACATAAGAATCACAAGTTAGCCGGATGGTGGTGGCATACGCCTTTAATCCCAGAGGCAAGTGTATCTCTTTGATCAAGTTTGAGACCAGCCTGATCTATAAAATGAGTTTCAGGACAGCCTGGGCTGTTATATAGAGAAACCCTTCCTCGAAAAGCCAAAAAGAATCACGAGTTCAAGGTCATCTTCAGCTATATCAAGTTTGAGACCACTTTGAATTTTAGAGGCAAGAAGCTGTCAGCAACATAGATGGCCACCTCATGCCTATGCTGCTCCATTCAGGAGTGCTCAGACTGACCAGCAAGACTTTCTTAGTGTGATTCTACAGTTAAGTAGGAGCTCCTTGTCCTTGCTGTAACCCAGCGCTTTGGACTAAAAGAATGGCCCTGTGTCTGTCGTGTTTCCACCCTAGTTCCTGGATTTCAGATATCTTCATATGTGTCTTCAGAGGGTCTTCTAAAAACAGTTTATGAGTCAGACCCTATATTGTCTCTTTCCAGAGAACTTATTTACCCTCTTCCTCTCTTGTATGACAAACCAGAGCCAAAGCCAGCCTAATAATAATACCCTCTGCCTTGACTATACTTGAGATTATAGTGTTTCTCATACTTTAGCTCAACTCAGGCAGAAAGCATGATGTGCTTTAAATAGATTTTTATTTTGTTTATATTATTTTTTCTCCCATATAGGAATAGCATTACAATCTAACATTCAGAATCCTGTTACACACATACACAGGCATGCCACATGACCAGGTCGAGGTGGTTGTGTCCTTGAGTCTGTCGACACATCACAACATGGTCAGTCAAAGATTTTTCATTTCAGCCAGTCTCAACACAAAACACCCAACAGAGATGCACTCAACTTGTTGGTTCCATTTGGAACTAGGTGGTAGGATAAGAAGGTATTAGAGCAGGCTGTGATTTGTCTGCATTCAGTCCCCTCGCACAAAGCTACATGGCTCTTGAAAGCCACCCAGGAGCTCTGGTAGGGTCCTTGTTGCACCTAAGACATTATAGGTCACAGCAAGTTGATCAGAGGGTTCCAGGCTGGGGAGCAGGCATACTCCAAAACAGCACCAAACTGCACTCACACACACACACAGTGCCCTGCTGGGGCTAGACTGGCAAAGGTTAGAAAGTGACACCAGCTCAAGAGAACCACTCAGACTTATTGGAGAAAGCTGGAAGTTGCCCTTTGATGTAATCGGGACTCACTCTAGAAACAGGTCCCTCTGACATCCTTAGTTTTGGCAAAGTGCTGGTAGTATTGACATTAATACAAACTGGTACAAATTTCTCTAGGGTCTCTGAAATCATCAGTCAAGACAGACTCTCTAACCTCCTCCTGTCTAGGGTTGCATAGGACTTTGTGAATTCTGGTTCCCTTGTGTATTCAAGTTCTGTGGTTTAAGAAAAAAAAATCCTGAAGCATGCTCAAGGTGAAAGGCACATACACAGTCAATACAGTATGACAAGGTCTGATGCTTCAGGAGGCAGACGAGCAGGAGACTGAGTAGTGTTGGTTCTTAAGAAATCTATACACAATTAAAATATTGCCACACAAATGCTACAGAATCTATAGGAAAGTACAAAAGAAAAATAAGCCTTGCAACCAGTCAAATGAGAGATTGGAGGGTTCTAGAACTACAGGAGCGTCTAGAAATACAGGGCAGAGGCGAGGCCTTTTGAAAGTTGAGCCAAATGCCCTATCAAACTTCCCACAGCAGCAGGATCATGGGCACTTGCCCAGGACTGAGCCTAGGCCCCATCTGGCAGTGAGGAATAGACAAGAGGGGCTGGAGGGAGTCTCAGCTCTTGGAAGTGCTGACAATCCTAAGCTGGCTGGGAAGTGACCTTCGGATAGCAGGAAGAGTAAGTGTACTAGGTTGTAAAGGACTTGGGACAGGAACAAAGTTATCAACTACTAGGGCCCTAATTAGCTGCTGTGAGGTTTTGATCTGCGTATAGTTTGCGTTTGGCTTATCTTTGGGCTAGGAGACCCTAGCAGGGCTTCCTCTGTCCCCATCCTGGGGACACCCTCTCCCATCCCCACATGAAGCCTGGTGAGAAAGCATCAGAGAGGGCAGCTACTTTTACCCTTGTAGGAATGCAGTTTTCTCCAACCCCGGTTTGGGTCTGAGGCCCGGAAACCTGGAGCTGAAGTGAAAGGGAAGACCTGTGTTAATATGTAACAGGAAATCTAAAAGTTTTGAGGAAGAGCACACTTAAAAAAAGGACAGCTAGAAAGAATTGGAAACAACTTGGGGGCATCCCAAGAGGCTGTTGCTGGTGTCTGAGCCCCACCACAAGAAGGGAGAAGCTGGCTACCCCATCCCTGTGCTCTACCCAAGAATTCCTTAACTCCAGATAGTTAACTAGAAAGGGAAGAGAGACCACAGGGCACCCAGAAAGGAAGAGCCCTGAGGGAGAACATTAAGAAGCCTCTTGAAGGCCCTGAACTTCTGTAAGAAAAATTTGGGAACTGGAACAGTGAGGCTCCTGGCCTCTTACCCAGGAGTGTTTATTAGCCAGCCATATTGAGCAAAATATGAAATATAAGGCCAGAGGCAAGATGAAGACAGAGCTATCAGTCTGGGGATGGCTTTACCCCAAAGTTACTGTCCTTCAGCATCATCCCTCTGCATTCTTGGGATATGTACCCTTTTCCCTGCCTAGAAGCCCTCTGGCCTGTGTCTCTCCTAAGCTAATTCTAGCACCTTGGGCATATGAACAAAGATGGCCAGGATGTCGGGGCCTTACCCAGCTTCTACTCCTGGGGTGGCATGTCAAGGTAAGGTGACAAGGTATAAGCCCTTCGAACTCCAGACTCACTGGGAGGTGGGGAGGGAAGGGCTCCTGAAGGGGGACAGATTTCAGGATTATAGGAAAAGGAAATGGGGGCAGGCTCCAGGCTCAAGCCTAACACCAGGGCTTAGCTCCTCTGACCAAGCACAAATGCCTGCTCTCACAATGCCCTGCTCGCTACTGTTTCTCCTCCCCTCTGTCCCTGTCTGCACCTCCCAATAGGCTGCCTGTTTCCCTCCATTCCCTTCACCTTATCTAACTTAAAACTCACTGTCCTCCTCCACATACTTTAACTTTCCAGGCCTAAGCAGCTCCAAGGAGCTCAGCCCCCAGGGCAAGGGTGGGGGGACTAAAATCAAAACCCTGTGTCTGACACCAGCCTACAGGGTAAGAACAATGGCCCAGGCCTGGCAGGTTATACCTGGTCAGGATTGGGAGGGAATTGGCAGGAAGGAAAGAGGGAACAGGAGTGGGAGCAATTCCTAAGGGAAAAGAGCAAATCTTGGAAAGGAGGAGCTTAAAGTGGAGAATGCGCCAGGTCACGGTGGGAGAGGCTCTTAGAAATCTGTGGGCTAGGAGGACAAAAGTGAAGCGGGGAGAGACAAGCACAGGGGTCTGAAAAGGAAGCAGGGCAGAGGAGGAGTACGAGTGTGACGGTGAAGAATCCGAAACACATGGGGAAAGTGACCCGGGATGAAAGAGGCTAGAAGGTGAATTAGTTCAGAAACTGAGAAGTCAGGGAGTAGAGGACCATCATCCCACCTCAAACACTTAGGAAGGAGGGAGCTTCTGGTATCCAGATGGAGGCAGGCGTACTCTGGACACCCCTTGAGCAGCACACTGGCTGCTGCCGAAGAGGCAGATGGGACCGGGAGACTGCGCGGGATTCGAGGTGCAGCAGGGGCGCTCAGTAGTTGAACTGGCGCTGGCACGGCTGGTAAATGAAGCTGCCCTGGTGCTTAGGCCGGCGCGAGCGAGTCTCCCGAGCGCGGTTCTGCCGCTGTAGCACTTTAGCATTCGAGGCGTGGCGCTCTGCCCGCTGCCGGGCCCTCTGCAGCCTCCGCACCTGGCCGGCCTTTTCCAGCAGCACAGCTCGCCCCGGCATAGCAGCAGCTGCGTGGTGCAGGGCCCTGGGCTCCCGGCGGGCAGGCGCCAACTCTCTGCAGGGACAGAGTACAAACGTTAGAGGGGGACAGTGGGCTGGTATCTCCCACCCTGTCTCTTCTGGGCAGAGTATATGAGGGGTACCAACTCTTCCCTCAATCCCAGTTAGAGGGATTGTTTCTTAGCTAAACCCCTAATCAAAACAAGCCCCACTCTGCACTCTGGCCTAGCAGTTCAAGCCGGTCCCAATCCCCTGGAGCTAAGACTCTCCCATGTCCCACCTTAGCCATAAGGCCACGCCTCTCCCATCAGTGACCCCTGCTAGGCGGACAGGCTCCACCACCTTCAACCCACTCACCCATCGCTGAGGTCCTCCTGGTCAGGCAAGGCAGCGTCAGGGTGAGGGGAAGGTGGCCCAGACTCCAGCACTATGGTGCTGCCGGTGACATAAACGGACATGCTGGGATGCTCAATGAGGAGGTCCTCCAGGGGGTTGCTCTGGAGGCGGGCCGGCCCAAGACCGGGCCCCTCTGCAGTAAAACAGGCGGGAGGGGTAACAAACCAGCTCTCGTCCATCAAGGAGGGTGCGGGTGGAGGGCGGCCTGCGGGAGCAGGAGAGGCCCCAGGATTTGGGGGAGCTGTGTAGTCGTCTATAGGGTGGGAGGGGTCATGCGGAGGAGAGGGAGCAGCGGGAGTGGGACACACACAGAGACCGACACGGGATGGGGAGAGAAAGGGCATCGTTAGTCAGACCTGCAGTCCTGTCCACCGTGCCCAAAGAGCACCTGAGGGCCAGGGTTCATACCCTGCTGCCCTAGGGGGTCCCAGGTGTAAGCCCCAGCAAATCAGGAGACAGACAAGGCTTTCAGGAGAAGGGTCTGTGTTACTTCACCTCTACGCTCTCTACCTCAACTTCACGACCCACTAAGCCTAGGGGGACTCCAATTTCCAAACAGCCCTTCCCCCTCCATTGCAAGGCCTCCTTTCCTTAGGGTGCCTTCATAGGCTCAGGAATCAGAGTTCTGGTCCCCTGACTCAGGCCTCACCCTGCAGGGCAATGATGAGCCAGCCATCCACTTCATCCTCCTCTGAGACGAAGGCCCCGGGACAGTTGGAGTCTTCAGGAGGCGAAGGAGTGCTGAAGAAAAGGCTGGTAAAGCGCTGGAACATGGTCAGCGGGTAAAGCAACCTCAAGGGGGCGCCCTATGGCAGTGCAAAAACCTGGGAAGCATAGAAAGACATTAGAACCACAGACTGTCTACTCCAGCCCCCAGCACCCAGAGCAGTGATAATGGAGAAGCATTGGGCAGGCTCTTGTGTGTGCTTTTCTGCTCTCAGTAGACTTTCCAATGTGAATTTAGGAAACTGTTGTATCTTTGTTTTCTTGTCTGTCAAACAAGAGCAGTAGCCCCCTAATAAGAATTAAATGGCTAAACACTACATGTTTAGAACAGTGCCTGAGGACACAGTAAGCATCCAATAAGCTAATAAACTTGCCATTACTACAGGTTGCTTTGGGGATATGGAAGAAGTGATATATATGACCAGGCTTTGCCAGGGAAGGTCTCTAGAGGATGGAACAGCCAAGCTGGGCTTTGAAAAGTAAATAGGAAATTTCCATCGAGGGAATTAACTGCCCTTACTATCACCATCATAAAATTAACATTCATGTGCCAGGTACTATACTAAGCAACTTCATCTGTTCTACCTTACGTAGTCCTCACAACAAAGCATAGAATCAGAGCAAGGTATAAAAGTACAAGCCTGTAACTTAGTACTTGGGAGACAGAAACAAGAGGATCAAAAAGTTCAAAGTTAGACATGATGAGCTGCATCTGTCATCCTTGCAAAGTGGAGGCAAGAGCATCAGGAGCTAAAGTTCTGCTTTGGCTAAATAGTGAGTTTAAGGCCAGTCTGAGCCACATGGGACCCTACCTAAAAAAAATAAACAGTTCTTGGCTATATGAGATCCTGTCAAAGGGAACAGAAAAGGAAAGATAAAAATAAAACAAGGCTCAGAGAGGTAAGGTAAGCTCAAAGTCTCACAGCTAGTAAAAAGACACAGGTAGTATTTGAATCCAGACAGCTAGTGGCATCCATAATCACTATAGTCCACTCCTGTCTTTTCTGGATGTCTGTCTAGACATTTTTAACTTGATAACTATGACTGTGTCTAGGTGTATTTTTCTAGGAAAAAAAAGATCTTAGATTTCAGCAAGATTTTCTAAGCAGCAATCTTTGGCCCCAGGGACCAAGAATAGTTATAGGACTCTGTGTGGTTTGAAAAGAAACTGCACAATTCTTGCAACAATGTCACCATGGGACTAGGCAACCCTCAAAATGGTATTCCAGATGAGGTGTAAGAGCCTATGCCTACAGGCCCTCCTCCACTCTAACCCCCTTTCCCCGCACTCTGTCCAAGGACAGCATCTCTGGCCAAGACAGAGAATATTCGGTAGGCTGGCCCTAGTAAGACATGTCAGTAGTAGATGATGATGGGAAAAGAAAGTAGTTAGATCCAAGGAGCCCGGAAGGATAAACACAAGGGATGGACCAGGACCCAAGCCTTCAGACGGCTCTTCCCTGGACTGAGACAAGGAAGAAGTTCCCCTGTTCTAGAAATGGAGACCTCAAAGTGATAACCTTAATCTATCCAAAAAGCTACAGCTTAGTGGTGGTGAGGCAGTGCAGAGTATATATAATCAGAAAAGCCTCAAGAGATAATACCCAAGAACACAAGGGTGCACAAGGGGCAGGGAGATCAAACAAGTGCCTTGCTCCAGCCGTCACCCTTCTGTCTGTCCACAGAAAGATGTGGAGATCCTGGCCTTGAGCTTCAGCATGCATTTCTCAGGGTTCCCACTGTATCTGGCCCTGCAATGAGCCTCAACTGTTGACATGTTGAGTGAGGTAAGAGAGGTTGAGCAGAGCAGCTCGCTGGTGGAGATCATACAGGAGTCAGCAACAGCCAGGAGAAATGGCAGCAACCAGCCCACCCCTGACTGCCCACCCCTCTCCCCCTCGATCACTAGGAGAGCCTCCTGGGTTTTCTTTCCTAGCCTGCTGGCTTCCTGGTTCTCAGATTCCTGGCTCTGCTCCAGTTAGAACCTCCCCTCAATGCTACAGCAGCTGTGCCCAGAATAGCACTTGAGCCCTAAGTCACCCCTAGCCCAGGCCATTCTTGAACAAACCCCAGTCTGGGAAGAGGCTCCAGATCCAGCCTCCATTGCTACTCACTTGGAAAGTAAGACACATTCTCTCTGCTCCTCTGGAAGCAGACTTGGGAGCTGGCAGAAGCTCTACAGTCACCGCACTAGGGAAGGTCTGGGTCCTCCCAGCTGACAGCTTGGGTGGGATCTGACAAGGTGATGAGAGGCCAATAGAGGGAACTCCCAAGTCCTTCTCAACAACATCTGCCCCAGAGACAGCTGGAGGCAGGCAACTAGTGACTCACCTTTCTGTGGTCAAAACAGCTGGGAGACAGCAATTTATTGGGCTCTACAGCAATTTATTGGGTTCTAAGTCGAGAGAAGGCAGAAAAGGTCAGGGCTTTGAAAGGGACCCAGTCTTCAGAGACCTCCTGGAAAAATGTCCAGCATCGGGAAGACAACCACCCTACTAAATCGGGTGGTGCTGAGCCCAAGATAGGGTAGATATATAGCTTGTTATTTGAACTGAGCTTGTACTACGCATTTGCCCACAGCCAAGGAACCTGTCACTCATTGAGTGTGACTCTAATTGGCTGAGATCTCCAGTAAGCTATGTCTCTCTGGGTATCAGTTTCTCCTTCCATGAAGTGGGCTTTAAGACCCTCACTATTTGTAGGCTGAAAATGACATCAACTAAAGCTCTGCACACATGTCAGGGATTAGAAGGATGTTATTATGTTGGGGGCGGAGCCTGAAGACAGAGGGCATCCGCTGCCATCTGGTGCTTTTTCAGGGACCTGGAGTCTGAAGCCTCCTTCATCCACCTACCACACTCAACTTAGATCGAGCTGTGCCGTCCGACCCTTCCTCAGGTCGCAAGGAAAAAGCAGGTGAGAGGCCGGACCCGGGAAACCGCCGAGTCCCCTCGGGTGCCGCTAGTCTTTCAACGTCTCTCAACCCTCGGCCGGACTCGACACTGCGCCCACCGGGTCACCAGAGGACAAGCACCCAAGCAAGCCTGGAAGGCGGGGCTGGCCTTGGTGACGTCTCAATGTCATATGCAAATAAGAGACGTCACGGCCCACCGGCTTGGGGCAACCAATGGGGAGCCGAGAACGCAGCTCCAGCGGCCGCCGGCGGAGACAGACAAAGAACCGGAGAGGGGGGCGCAGGGCGTGTCCTGGGGTGCACGGAGCCCCCAGCCCCGCGGTCGGGACTCACCTGGGGCGGGCTCCGGCAACCGGTGCGCTGAGGTAGTTGTGCGGCCGGGAGTCCCCGGGGCGCCGGAGCTCACAGCCGGGACCGCATACCCGGGTCGGGCCGGGAGACGGCAGGACTCTCAGTCCGACGCCCGGAGCAGCTGCGGCCGCTGCGCCGGGGCTCACGGCACAAATCCGAACGCTCCAACAGCTGATTGTGACGTCACAAAGGGGCCCGCCCGCTCGCGTCAGCGGCCGTGGAGCGGCGGCCAATAGCAGGCGTAGAATGTTCTTTCCCCGCCCCTCCGCGGTTCGCCAGCGGGTGGCTGAAGCTCGGGATCTGCGCCCTGAACCTCGGGCTGAGTGGAGGTGACGGCCCGAATTCCCTGCCCCCAGTCACCCACAAACCTCGCACTGAAGACGACCCCCCCATTCTTCCACAAAGATTCGATCTCGCTGCTCTTTCTGCACATAGCCTTGCTCTTTCCCTTGCCCCAGTGCTCCGCACATCCGTTCGCCTGGCTGTACCTGGGGGGGGACAGGAGGACCCCCACCCCCACTACTCTCCATCTGTAAGTCCCTTTTACCCCGCTCCTTGTCCTTTACTGCTCTTCCCCACTCTGCCCTTGCCTGCTCTCCCTCTTCTGTCTCATGTCATCCCTACATGTTTTCTATTTTCCCATCTCTTTTTTTCCCCTCGCTGGGCTAAAGCGAACCTTTCCCCTTCCGCAGTTACAAAGGAGCACCTGCGCGTATGGGGGAGCTGGTGGGGCTGACGGGAAATTTGGCCAGAGGAGGCCTTGGAAAGAAATTGCTCTAAGCTGAATAAACATTGACCTGGAGACAGCTCAGCCCCAGACCGTTTACTTAAACACACCTTATTTCGTCCACGTTGCTACCGGAACAGGACAGAGTAGTGACAGGACAGTGATTGTTGGTCCTGGTTTACATATGGAAACACAATAAAGGCACAAGCCTGTAATTCCGGCACTTGGTAGGTCCAGGAGTTGAAAGGCAGAGGCAGGAGACTTGGAGAGAGGAAATGGGGCGAGAAGGGGGCACCTACTATTGCTTCTGCCAAATCGCCAGCTGACATTGAACACTTACCATATGCCAAGCATTCTGCTGCTTTTAATCTTCAAAATAACCCCCAAAGTTAGGCAGTATCCTTTTACAGTTGAAGAAACAGACCAGGAGAATCTAAGTAATTTCCCAGGGTAGTTCAGCCGTACTCAGTGGCAGAGTCAGGTGCTGAATCCACAGGGTCACTCTACCTGCACCAGAGGATCTGAACTCCAGGATCCTAAAGTCTCCCTAGAGAGATATGGCTTCCAGTCCTGTGTCTCAGCTGTGAGATTCCAAGAAAGTCGTTACCACTCTGGACCTTAGTCTATCAATCCTGCTGACATATATATTCAAACTTAGCGCTAACAGAGACTTTTCCAGGCTCTTTATCCCCAAGATTCTGCCAAATTAGTGTTCCAGGTCCCAGGTTGTGCAGTGGCCGCTGAGATATTTAGAGAGAAGCTTCAAACTCCCGTCCTGGGGATTTCCAGGTTAGAGCATCTGAATCTCTAAGTAGAACAGATCGGGCTTGGAGAGCTGCCCATTTGGCCAGCAGGAGCTGGTTCAGAGCTCTATGCTCTGGTGATTTCAAGAACCCTGGCCCAGCCTGGCCAGGAAGCCCTAAGAGAGGACTGAGCCCTGCCAGGCAGAGGGCAGAGCCAGAAAATGATGCCCAGAGGCTTGCAGGGAGGAGGTGATTGGTACTGTGTTCCTTACACTAGGGTTTCCAATGTACCCTCATTTGTGCAAACCTGAACCTCTGCCTAGCACAGCCACTTCCCACTAATCCCATACCCTCTGTTGACGACCTTGCTGACAGACTAATCCCTAACATGTCCCTTCTGTCACCCCACTTGTTTGCTCTAGAACCTTCTATTCTCACAGAGGCCCACAGTCCCAACAACATTCATTGTTCTTCATAACCCAGACCAGGTTCTCTCCAGCACCCTCTTCTCAGAGCACCATGTGCTAGTAAAACTCCTCTGTCACCTCCATGAGTGTGTTGAAGTGTTTTCCTCTTCCTGAGTTGCCTTCTTCATGCCTTTCTAACATTCTTTCCTGTCTTCAAAATTCTTCTGCTCCTTTTCAGAGGAAGCCACTCTTGCCCTACTCACGTGCCAGCGACTGCTTTGATGGACAGTCTCATCTGTTTGTTCGATAAATGGCAAGTAGCTGAGTGTGTGGCTTGTACCTGTAGTTCTGCCTGCTGAGTGCCTAGGAACAACCTGGGCAAATTTGTGAGTCAGTGTGTACAAATGGGCTCCCTGCCCTCGCTCGCTCTCTCTCTCTCTCTCTCTCTCTCTCTCTCTCTCTCTCTCTGTGTG
>LOJH01000179.1:26569-43362 GCA_001685095.1 Ellobius talpinus | reverse complement strand
CTCTCTCTCTCTCTCTCTCTGTGTGTGTGTGTGTGTGTGTGTATGTGTGTGTGTCTCAGTTTTTTGAGACAGTCTCACCATGTAACTCTGGCTGGCTGGCTTGGAATTCGCTATATAGATCAGTCCGGCTTGGCCTCACACATATCCACCTGCCTCTGCCTCTCAAGTATTGGAATTAAAGGCATGTGTCACCATGCTCTGAGAGAGAACAATTAAAAATGAAAACATCAGGCTGGACGGGCTGCAGAGATGGCTTTGCAGAGATGGTTGAGAACACCGGCTGTTCTTCCCGAGGTCCTGAGTTCAATTCCCAGCACCCGCATGGTGGCTCACAGCCACCTATAATGGGACCCAGTGTTCTCTTCTGGTGTGCAGGCACTGTACAATTTAAATAGTTTTGTTTTATCTGGCTGGAGATCTGGCTCAGCAGCTAAACATACTGACTGGTCTTCTGGACTCCCAGAATCCACACAGCACCTCACAACCATATTAACTCCAGTTCCAGAGAATCTGATGACCTTTCTGACTTCTGTGAGCACCAAGCATGCATGTGGTACACAATAGTGCACGTGAGCAAAACATCCATACACATAAAAAAAATTTTAAAAAAAAAACAAAACAAAACAAGGCTGGCTGGTGATGGTGCGCGCCTTTAATCCCAGCACACGGGAGGCAGAGGCAGGTGGATCTCTGTGAGTCCAAGGCCAGCCTGGTCTACAGAGTGAGTTCCAGGACAGCCAGGGCTACACAGAAAAACTCTGTCTCAAAAAAAGAAACTAAAAAAGAAAATCACACACCTCATTTAAAGTATTTTTAAAAGATCTTCGAGCAGTCTTCACCGGTGAGCCATCTCTCCAGCCTGTATTAATTAAATAACTAAATCAGGCTGGAGAGGTGGCTCAGTGGTTAAGAGCACTGAGTTTGATTCCCAGTACCTGCATGGCAGCTAGCAAGTGTCTGTTATCTTCAGAGGATTCAACACCCTCTTCTAGCCTCCTCAGGCATTGTAAATGTGGTAAACAGATATCCATGTAGGTAAAATATCCATACACATAAAAGTAAATCTTCAAATATTTTAAAAATAGCAAATATTGATGACTGTGAATCTTAACAAGTGAATGATTGACATCCCAAGGATAGAGTCTTGTCCACATATTTTCCCAATCAGGCTAGATGTCAGATCTGATATATAGGAGTTCTAATCAAAGACTTAGTGGTTGTAGCCTGAAGCTCTCGGAAAGTGTCTGGCATAGGAGTCTCCCCATGGATCCTCTATCTTGGTTGGAGCACAAAGTTCTGGTTCCCCAAGTCTAGAGCACAGGGCTCTTGGCAGACACTCTGGTACCCTAATTGACCCGGATCCTGTTCTCAATATTGGCTGTACCCAATGTTCAAACTGCTAGGCCAAATTCCAGGCTACTTGGGACTCTGGCTTGAGCCTGGCAACTACCAAAAGGGGGCTGTGGCTTGCTGATAGAGCAGTTGTCCCTACGTGTGATGCCCTAGCTTCAATCCCCAACACTGCCAAAATAAACATATAAATAAAAAGGAACCAGAGAAATGGCTCAGTAGTTTTAGCACTGTTGCTCTTTCAGAGGACCCAGGTTTGACTCCCAGCACCCACATGGTGGCTCACAACCATCTGTAACTCCAGTTCCAGGGTATATGATGCCCCTTTATGGCCTCTCTGTGGGCACCAGGAATGCAGACATGCTTGCAGACAAAACACCTATACTTGTCAAGTCTCTATTTTACAAAAATAGTGATTGTAATGCTGGGAGTTTGCCCTGAAGTTTTACATCCAATCAGACAAAAGTACCATTCCTGTGGACATCCATGTATGTGCTTGATATCTGTGTTCAAGTGTACACAAATGTGTATATGAGCTCACACCCATGGGACGGGAAGCTGCCCATGCCCTTCTAACCTATCTGATTCAACTCCCTTCCGAGTCTGAGCCTCTGCCTAATTTTATGGGCACTAGGCTTGGAGGTCAAGAGGTCACCCTTGTGTCCATGCCAAGGCCTTGGGCTTACACTTACCATGCCCTGAGGACTCTGAACAGCCTTGGGGCCTCAGCTTTACAGGGTGGAGATGTGTCACCCTGGGCGTGCCCCTCATGGGATCTTGAGTGTGTACCGCAGGTATGAGCCAGACTGTGATGAGAGTAGGCTAGTCACTCCCCACCTCTCTTTCCTCTTAACCCTTGCTTTAAGCTAGAGACTGAGTCAGAGAAAGGAAGCCCTCGAGTGTAGATAATAAATTGTTATTTTGTTGACAGTATGGGGGAATAGAACCCAGGGCCTCATGCACGCTAGGCCGGCACTTTACCACTGAACCATGTCCTCTCTTTCCCTTTTCCAAAGCTGCCCGTGTTGGCCTTGAACTCACTCTCTAGCCCAGGCAGGCTTTCTGTGTACAATTATGCTGCCTCAGCCTACCAAGCTGCCATTACAGGTCTATGCCATGGATCTGGCAAATAATATATTCATTCTATTTTATTCTATTTTAGTGTTGAAGAAACTAAGACTGAAAGAGAGGAAATGCTTTCTTAAGTTCAGCCACTCAGGCCCATATCTACATTGACTGTGAACAGCATCCACTTGTCCTTTAGGGAGAGACGTAGAACATTAGCATTTTTGTATTTACTTATGGGGGGATTATGTGTGCCACGATACAAGAGGACAGAGTTGCAGAGTTGGTTCTGTACTATTTTTTGTTTTGTTTTGTTTTTAGAGACAGGGTTTCTCTCTATAGCCCTAGCTGTCCTGGAACTTGCTCTGTAGACCAGGCTGACCACAAACTCACAGAGATCCACCTGCCTCTGCCTCCCGAGTGCTGGGATTAAAGGTTTGCACCACCTGACCTGTCCTTCCACTTTTAGCTGGGCATCAGAGGTTAAACTCAGGGTTGTGAAGCCTGAGTGTGAAAAGCACCTTTTTGTCCTTGCTGTGATGAAAACCATGAACCAAGACAACTTATAGATGGAAGGGTTTCAGAGAGGGTTGGCTTAGAGTTTCTATTGCTGCAACAAAACACCATGACAAAAAAGCAAGTTGGGGAGGAAAGAGCGTATTCAGCTTATATTTCAGCATTGCTGTTCATCACCAAAGGGAGTCAGGACAGGAACTCAAGCAGGGCAGGAACCTGGAAGCAGGAACTGATGCAGAGGCCATGGAGGAGCACTGCTTACTGGGTTCCTTCTCACAGTTTCCTCAGCCTGCACAGTGGTAGAATGTTTGCATTCTGGGTTACCCAAAAACCTGTCTTCCAACTCCAAAAAGCTAGTGCTTAGGAGGTGGCAGGGATCAAGTGTTAGACAATGGAGCGGGGTAGTGACTGCTACCCTGATGAATCTGTGGGTTGAACAGAAATGGCTTCTGAGGCCCTCTGTGGTGGCACACACCTGTCCTTTCAACAGTTGGGAGATGGATCTGGCAGAGGGCTCTGTAATTTAAGGTCATCCTCAGCAGCCTAGTGTGGTTTAAGGTCAGTCTGTGCCCTATGAGACACTGCCTCTAAATAAACAAATAGGCTACCACATGGTTCAAAATCTCAAAGAACAAAAGGGATAGGCTAATTTCCCTCTGCCACCAGTGCCTTACCATGTACTCCCGCTTGTCAGAGGAGACTGCCCTTATGAGACCTGACAGAAATATCCTCTGCATATGCAAACATGTACATGATTAAATGATGGCCGGGCAGTGGTGGCACATGCCTTTAATCCCAGCACTCAGGGGCAGAGGCAGGCAGGTCTGTGAGTTCGGGGGCAACTCGGTCTACAGAGTGAGTTCCAGGACAGCCAGACCTACAAAAAGAAACCCTATCTCAAAAAAAAAAACAAAAACAAAAAAGATGATCTCTTCCCTTTAAACACAAGTCATAGTGCACTACATATACATTTTGAAATTTATTAACTTTTAAGGTTTATTTGTGTGTGTGTGTGTGTAAATATATGCCACATGCATGCCTGATGTCCATGGAGGGAGGCCTGTTGGATCCCTTGGAGCTGGAGTTATAGGCAGTTGTAAACCTTGTAAGCCACCTGATATGGGTGGTGAGAACTGAGCTCAGGTCTCCTGGAAGAAGAGACTCTTCGCTGCTAGCCATCTCTCCAGCCCATGAAATTTTTTTAGAAGATAGGGTTTGTAAGTTGCCTAGGCTGGTCTTGAACTTTTATGCCTCTTGCCTCAGCTTCCTGAGTAGCTAGGATTACAGCCTGTGTCCCTGTAGACAAGCTTCTTCATCGGGACCACCAGCTCACAAGTAATGACACAGAGACTTACTATTAATTATGAAAGCTCAGCCTTAGCTTGGGCTTATTCCTAACTAGCTCCTATAACTTAAATTAACCCATATTTTTAAATCTACATTCTTTTGTACCTCATCTCTCCATACTGCTCCTGCTGCTTTCTCCGAGTCTGGCTGGCAATCCCACCTTTCTTCTTCCCTGAGTTCTTTCTGTCCCCAGAAGTCCCACGGAACCTCTTCGTGCAATCACCTCTTCGTGCAATCACAGCATAAAGGAATAGTCAGCAACATGCCACCAAGTCTGCCTTGACATTTTTTTTCTTTTCTTTTTAACATAATAATAAGGGGGCTGGAGAGATGGCTCAGTGGTTAAAAGTACTAGATGCTCTTCTTGAAGACCTGGGTTCAATTATCAGGATCTACACGATGGCTCACAGCTGTAACTCCAGTTTCAAGGAATCCAACACCTTCTTCTGGCCTCTGTGGGCACCACGCACACATGTGGTACACAGACATGTGTAGGCCAAACACACATACACATAAAATCAATAAGTTTAATAATATAATTTGGAGGCAGGTTCCTAATTACGCATATAGTTCTGTCTTGTTCTTTAACAGCCTTGTGGCATTTCATTGTGTCATGGTGAAGGTAGATGGCCACTTTTCCCGCTGCCCCTGCAGATAACATTTAGTTTGTTCTCAGCAATTTGCTCTGGGGGACAGCAATTCTTGAATGTGGCATTGAAAGGTGCTAGACCTAATCTGTGTGCAGACCTGGGATATTTATTGTTTTCTTTCTAAGACAGGGTCTCTCTCTTACGTAGCTCTAGGTTGTCCTGGAATTTGCTAAGTAGACCAGACCAGCCTTGGGCTCACAGAGATCCACCCTGCATCCTCCTCACCTGGGATTATAGATGTGTGTTACCACCTCTGTTCTGTTAGTTCTAGTTGGAGGTTGGCCTTGAACTCATGGCAATCCTCCTGCCTAAGCCTTCTGAGTGCCAAAGCTACAGGTGTGAGTCATAATGCCTACTGTGGACTTCATTCGAGGGTGATATCTTTGTGAGGCTTTCTAGGTCCACACCACCCTTATCCCCCCCCCTTTGTTTTCAGTCCCCTTTCTGTTTGAGCCTAGCTTTAGTCTTCGCCACAGCTTGCTTTCAGAAACTCTCAGAACCGATCCTTCCCCCTATAATCCTCTGGTCTGATTCCCTTGACTCTGGCTGAGTCTACCACTAGAACTTCAGGGAGAAAAGCCAGGGACACAGGTTCTGAATGCTGTGCAAATATTGACTGATCGATCCTGGACCTTGCTTATTGCCTTCCAGCTTCTCTGGGTCTCTGAATTCTGTCATCTCTTCCCACTAGAGGAACTTGATCTGCTCTAAATTCACAGAGGCTGACTTTTACCTGGGAGACTTTAAATTTCTTTCCTTTCTTTCTCTCTCTGTTCTTTCCAAACTTTCTTTTTTTCTTTTCTTTTTTTCAAAACAGGGTTTCTCTGTGTAGTCATGGCTGTCCTGGAACTTGCTCTGTAAACCAGACTGGCCTCGAACTTACAGAGCTCTGATGTGGGAAGTCCTTTTGTATATGTGTTGCTTTTATTAGTTAATGAATAAAGAAACTGCTTTTGGCCAATGGCTTAACAGAATACAGCCAGGCTGGAAGAGATATATAGAGAGAGTAGGCTCTGCAGGGGACAGACACACCAGAACCTTTCCGGTAAGCCACAGTCACATGGCGATACACAGATTAATGGAGATGAGTTAGTTTAGGATGTAAGAACAAGCTAGAAATATGCTTAAGCTATTGGCCAAACAGTATTGCAAATAATATGGCTTCTGTGTAGTTATTTCATGATCTGGGCAGTCGGGAATGAACAAACGGCCTCCAACAGCAGAGATCCACCAGCCTCTGTTTCCCTAGTGCTGGGATTAAAGGCATGCACCATCACTGCCCAATTAATTTTTTTAAAAGATTTATTTATGTCTGAGTGTTTTGCTTGAATGTCTGTGTGCCACGTGTGTGCCTGGTGCCTGTGGAGTTCACAAGATTTGCATAAAGGTTGTGAACACTATGTGGATGCTGGGGCTGAAAGTGGGACCTCTATTAGAGCAAAAGGTGCTCCTAACTGCTGAGCCGTCTCTCCAGGCCCACCCTGTGAGCCTTCATCTAGAAATCTAAAACACTGAGAATGCATGAGAAAGTGACTTAGGAATGTCTTCTGGTTCCTTATGCTTACAGGAAAGGAGAGGGAAGCAAGAATGAGGGCAGATGGTTTCCACCTTCAGTTTGCGCCCCTCTACCACCTCCTCCAAGAGTTCAAGCTCTGTCAACTGTTATGTTCTCAATATCTACCTAGCAGAACTGTGATGCATTTATGCAATGGACCCCTACTCAGCAATAGAAAAGAAGAGTCTTCTAATGCTTGCCACAAATTTAGATCAATCTAAAAGACATGCTGAGTAGAAGCCAGACACAAAAATGACATAGTGTACACTGCATTTGTATGAAATTCTAGAACAGACCAAAGTTATATACACTGGCAGAGAGTAGATTCATAGTTGGACAAAGGTAGGTAGAAGGGTGATTACAAAGGGAGGTGAGGACCACACATAGTGATGCACACATCTGTCCACACATGTGCACGTGTGCCCACACACAGGTACAGCCACTAATGTTCATTCACCCACACAAACACGCTTGATGTAATATTCCAGTATAGCTTCACAATAACCCTACACAGAAGCTACTTTTCTTATCTCTGCCTTACAAATTGGGAAACTGAGGGCTGGAGAGATGGCTCAGCCGTTAAAGGCTAGGCTCACAACCAATAAAACAAATTGGGAAACTGAGACAAAGGTTTGTCTAGGGTCAGGCAGCTGCTGAGTGACAGACTGGGTGGGGTGTGACTCTACCCCATCTAGTTCAATCTTAAGCACTATGCATCGTTGCCTATTAGTCTGACTTTAGGATAAAAGCAAAGTCTTTTTTGCTTCTTAGGACCATCTTCTCTGGTAGCAGAAAGTCCAGTGTTGTCGTATCTTCCTTAGTAAGCCATTGCCCCTTTCAGATGCCTCCTGCAGTACCAGGTGACAGAGCAGCATGCTGACTCCCTCCCTTTACATCTAGTCCAGTGGGGTTTTCAGATGTCTCTACTGAATGGACTCAGAGAGAAACAGCCATTGGAGGTGGAGCCAGGAAAAGAGTGCCTGGAAGAACAGACATCAGACCAAATGTCGCATTTTTCCTGAGCTGGCTCTCCTCCACCTTCTACTGATGGGACCTCTGGAAATACAGCCCTCATAATCAATTGTCTCTGGTCCCCAGCCCAGTGGTGACAGGAAGCCAAGTGAGTGAGAAGTGATGGGAGAAACCATTGGGAATGATGTCCTATAGCTCAGGTGCCTATTCCTAAGCCCAGGGTCCTTGGGAAGGCAGCAACAACCAAGTGAAGCCTGAGTCCTTCTTGTGAAGGAGAGTTGGCTTCACTCTGTTGCCAACTGAAGTTTGTATTAATCAAAATAGATCTTAAACAGTGCAACAATTTAAATATATACCATATAAAAATTTAAAGTATAAATATAAAATTCAACCAAGAAGATCCAAGGTCACATTTTTGCTTTTTAAATATTTTTAACATTTTTAAATGTTATTTTTAATGATGTATGTGTGTGTCCTTGCACATTAGTGAAGGTCACAAGATCAGTAGAAGACGCTGGATTCCCCTGGAGCTGAAGTCACAGGCTGCTGTGGAATAGCACTGTGAAGATGTATCACTCAGACTGATTTAATAAAAAGATGAACTGCCAATAGCTAGCTAGGCAGGATTTTTGGGGCAGAGAGATCCAGAAGAAGAAGGAGGAGGAGGAAGAGGGGAGGGAGGATGAGGAGGGAAAAAAAGAAGGAGAAAGGAAGAAGGAAGAAGAAAAAAAGAGGAAGAAGAAGAAAGAGAAGAAGGTGGAGTTGCCAGCCAGACATAGAGGAAGCAAGCAGGATGTGCAGGAAGAGAGGTAACAGCCAGGAGTCACATGGCAGGATGTGGGTTAATTTGAATTATAAGAACTAGTTGGAAACAAGCCAAAGCTATCAGCCAAGCTTGGATAATAAGTCTCTGTGTCATTATTAGGGAGCTGATGGCCCCAACAAAAAAAGTCTGACTTCAACAGGCAATTGTGGAACCACAAGAGCAATAAATACTCTTAGCACACCATCTCTCCAGTCCTGACCTCCATCTCTGTAGCAAGGATGACCTTGCCCTTCTGTTCTTGTTTCCCCTTCTTGAGAGCTGGGATTAGAGGCCTCTCACATCAGACTCATTTTATCCAGTGCTGAGGATCCAACCCAGGATAGAGTTTCCTGCGTTCTAGGCAGGCACTCCACCAACTGAGTCATATCCCTAGGTCCCCTGCATGGTTCTTTTTCATACAAACAGAGAAACTGCTCTACACCCTCTTTGCTCACATTACACTCTGTCTTGAAGACTGTTCATTCTCAGTATGCAGAACAGCTTCATTTTATGTCACACAAGTGTAATATCCAGTCATATGAATGTACTATAGAGTTCTCAATGGAAAGGAAGGTTGCTTCCAATAGTTTATTAAAAACACTGTAATTCAGAGATACTTCTTCAAATATATAAGATTGATATACACCTTTCAACTATTTTTAGTTTTTTTCATTCTGTTTTGTGTTTCAAGACAGGGTTTCTTTGTGTAGCCCTGGCTGTCCAGGAACTTGCTTTGTAGACCAGGCTGAGATCTGCTTGCCTCTGCCTCCCAAGTTTGGGGATTAAAGGCCTGCGCCACCACTGCCCAGCTGCACATTTAAAATGTAACCATGCCATTTTAGACTTCAGCCAGTGATGCATGAGTGTCTCTGGTTTACATCCAGACCCAGCTTGTGCACTTCTTTCTGAGTCGATGCTCAGTCATTACTTGACTCCTGTCCCCTCTGCAGAATCAGGGTGGGCAGGACACTTGAGCAGGAAAGGATGCCATGGGTGAGGAGAAGGCTGTCCCTCATTGACCATGAGGTCCCCAGTCACTAGAGGTATCTAAGTGGAAGTTCAGTATCAATGTTTACTCTCTCCCAGGTCTTGGGCTGGTGTCCCCAGAGATGAGTCAGCTCAGTCCCTGCCCTCCCAGTTTGATACTCGTGGAGGAAAAGTAGACAGTGATGATGGAGTTTACTCAGCGTTGAGCTGGACTTCCTCTGCTGACAATATCTGGAACTCTTTGCTGCACAACACACGGAAATGCTGGAAACAAAAACAAAACATTCTTTTGAACATACGACTGACTCCTTGAAAGACAGACAACAGCATACGACTGACCCCTTGACAGACAGCTTGGGCTTGTAACAGGCATTTGGACTTAAGAAAAATTAGGAGTAGGAACTAAAACCCCAGATAAATCTGGAAAATTTGAAGGCCCAAGGCTTGACTAGTTCATCCGGCTTTTGGCAGAATGCCTTGTAACCGTCCCAGAACATGGGGAGTCAGACAGGAAAAGCCTTCTCCCCAGGGCCTTTGGTCTCCCCTGGGAGCCCGACAAAAGACCATTCTGTGGCTTCCCAGGATCTGATGAAGCAGAGGGTTTTCTTTTTTTAGATTTTCTTTTTTTAAGTGTGGGTGTATGCGTGCGTGCGTGAGTGCGTGCGTGTGTGTGTGTGTGTGTGTGTCTGTCTGTCTATCCATCTGTCTGTGCACATGAGTTCAGGTGCCTAAGGAAGAATAGAAAAGGATATTAGATCCCCTGCAGTTGGAGTTGAAGTTGTGAGCTGCCTGACAGGTGCTGGGAACCAAAGTCTGGTCCTCTGGAAGAGTAGAAAGTGCTCTTAAGAGCTGAGTCATCTCTCTAGCTCTAGGCAACAGAGCTGTCTGCCCATCCTCTTTTAGGATGAGACTGAGAATATGTAACTTAGTTGCCTTGTGGAATTAGTTCCTACTAACAGAGTACCCACCCCTAACTCACAATGCAATTGTTTAACTCTTTATTCTTCAGAGTCATCTTTTTTTTGTGTGTAGGATAGATAGGATTATAGGGAGTTGGCTTGTTCTCGCTGTCTGTGCAAATCACAAGCTGTACAAATCGCAGGCGCCTCACTGGAACCTAGGAGAACCATTCAGGCTTTGGCCTTATCTTACATGTATGGGTGAGCTTGACAAGAGAGGTTGACAGCTGCTCCTGGGGCTGGGTGCCTTCTAAACTCAAACCCAAAGGCAAAGAGCAAATCTATTTTCCCAAATGGCTCATCCAACATCTCAGAATTGAGCTTTGCTGGCTCCAAATAGCCTCATGTGAGTCACATGCTCACCCCTCAACCAGTCACAACAATATGATGATAGGGGTTTAGCATTCATTTGTTAGTTTAAATCATTTAAGACCTATTCCTGGAATGAGGGCTGAGAAATTCAGGGTCCTGCTAGGAAGACAAAACAGGGGTGGGGAACTAGGGGATGTTGGGGGGCAGGGATGTATGCCAGGGAACAACAATGACAACGAATATGCACCTCCTTTCCCAGAGCAGAGAAGGTCTGTATATTTGGGGTAAGGACACCAAGAGCCTGGATCCACAGCCACGGAATTCAGGAAGGCTCCTAGGGAGGGACAGAGGTTCCAGTAGAGGAGCCTGGGGTAGAGGAGCAAAGCTGCAACTTTGGGTTTAGCCCTAGTGATGACTTAGTATTGTTTTCCTAACAGGGTGGCTTTTGTAATTGTGCCATGTGCGGGCAATGCAGGAAGGAAATCGGCAGCGCTGTGAACACCGGGTCTCTGAAATCTGTTTTGAGGAATTACGTAAGCCTGCAGGTCCAGATCCTCCTTTTTTGGTGGGGGTGGCAGAGGGGCTTACAACCTTTGGGTTGAGGGTTGAGGAAGGAACTAGTTGTGTGCATTCTAGCAAACAGGAGGCTGTTACCGTAGGAGGCTGATGGTGAGACCCTGGTGTCTGGGCCTAGGGCCACTACTAATTTGCTGTGTGTTCCCGCACCTGGCACTGCCTCTCTCTGGGCTCTGGTTTCCCAATCCATACACAAAACTAGGTGGGGTTCTTCGTCTTCATTCAATCTCCAGGATCCCTTTGATTGTCTTCCCACACTGTGCTACTTCCCACGGGTACCCCCCCACTTTGTTGTTGTTTGTACTGTTTATTTTCAAGTTATTATAGTTCATTGCTTCCTGGTAAAAGTCATGGTCACTATAGGTTAAGCCAAGATTTCCTTCATAGCAACCTTAACTTCTGTCATGGATTTGCTTGACTTCATGTTATCCAACCTGGCCTCTTGCTGCAGAATAATCTTTGTGTACACTGTGAAGATGTGTCTTTGCCAAGGTTCCTCCTGACTGATTTCATAAAGAGCTGAATGGGTGATAGCTAGGTAGGAAGAGGTTAGGCGGGACTTTAGGGCACAGAGAAGAGAGGAGATGAATCTAGGCACAGGAGAGATGCCAGAGGACCCAGAGGGGAAACAGGAGGTGCAAGATGGAAGAGAGGTAAAAAGTCACAAGGTAAAACGTAGATTAATATGTAGCATGAATAATAAAAACCCAGAGACAGATATTGGGGTTCAACATGAAGATCAGAAAAGCAAAGAGGCCAGCTGCTGGCCTTTACCTCAGATCGAAATGGGTGATCCTACTTCCACGAATCAGAATGAGACTAAGCGTGAGAGCTGTCTCCTCCCATTTTTTGCTCTCCCTAGTGCTGGAATTAAAGGTGTGCACCACCACTGCCTGGCCTCTATGGCTAACTAGTGTGGCTGCTGGGATTAAAGGTGTGTGNAATAAAAACCCAGAGACAGATATTGGGGTTCAACATGAAGATCAGAAAAGCAAAGAGGCCAGCTGCTGGCCTTTACCTCAGATCGAAATGGGTGATCCTACTTCCACGAATCAGAATGAGACTAAGCGTGAGAGCTGTCTCCTCCCATTTTTTGCTCTCCCTAGTGCTGGAATTAAAGGTGTGCACCACCACTGCCTGGCCTCTATGGCTAACTAGTGTGGCTGCTGGGATTAAAGGTGTGTGCCACCAAGTGGGGCGGTGGTGGTGCACACCTTTAATCCCAGTACTCGGGAGGCAGAGGCAGGTGGGTCTCTGTGAGTTTAAGGTTAGCCTGGTCTACAGAGCTAGTGCCAGGACAGGTTCCAAAGCTACACAGAGAAACCCTGTCTCAAAAAGCAAAACAAAACAAAAAAATGTGTGTGCCACCACTGCCTGGCCTGTATGGCTGACTAGTGTGGATGCTTTGCATTCTGATCTTCAGGTAAGCTTTGTTTATTAAAACACATTCTAAACCACTATTGTAAAATGGCTCAAGAGAGGCTTCACGGCAGGTGGCGGGTGGGAGACAAATACACCATGCAGGCAGAGCTTAGGTGAGGAGTTTATTGAGAGAAGGGTAAAGGGGAGGGAAGAGGGAAAGGGAAATACAGAGAGAGAGAGGAAGAAGAGGCAAGGAGCAGCCTGCCTCTTTAGAAGAACAGCCTGAAAAGAAAGCAGGAATAGGCAGAGCTTGTCTCTTAAAGGGACCTTTTGTGCCTGCATACTTAGGTGGTGACATAGCAGCCTTAGGACTCTGGGTTGGCCGGGGTACTACCTGGATGGGTGAGTCCTACCAAGTGACAGGGGCCAGCATAATTCCTGAATCCTAGCAACTATATTAATATAAATGATTTAGTTTAAGTTATAAGAGCTAATGGGACAAGCCTAAGCTACAGGCCCAGCTTTCATAATAATAAGTCTCTGAGTTGCTTTTTGTGAGCGGATGGCCCAAAGAAAAATCCATCTATTGCCTCTAGCAATCCTCCTGCCTCAGCCTCCAGAGTACAATAGCTTGCTATTAATGTTTCTTTTGATGATTTTTTTGAGTTCTTTCCTTTTCATTTAGGTGTATCTGAAAAGTCTGTTTAGGTTGATTTCTCTACATAAATTCAAGGAGTTGTCAACTTTCTATTGTTGTTTTGAGACAGGTTCTATATGTGTAGTCCAGTATAGCATTAAATTCACGGTCCTTCTGCCTCCACATCCCAAAAGCTGGGATTACAGACATGCGCTGCCTTGTGAGCAGGGATTGTCAATTGGTCAAAGTTTCTTTTGCTATTAGCAAAGTGATCTTCATATCTGATGTGTTCATGCAAATTTTGATTTACTTTTCTGAAAATTCTTACTAGGTACTATTGCTTTCCAAGGGTAGAGTACATGTGTAATATGTGGATTTTAGACCTCATTTGTGTCTTGGTCTTATTTTCCTAATAAAATTGTCAGTGATTGGAATGTCATGAACATCTTCTACTAGCTGGTTATTATGTCATTCATGATGGTGGCTAGTTATCAGGCAGTTGGAAAAATAAAGTTTCTTGTAGGCAGAATTTTCTGTACTGCAAGCCACTCCCAAGTAACCACACAGAGGTTTAATATTAATTGTAAATTCTCGGCTAATAGCTCAGGCTTGTTACTAGCTAACTCTTACATTTTCAATTAACCCGCATTTTTATCTACACTTTGCCATGTGGCTTGGTATCTTTCTCAGTACAGCATGTCCATCTTGCTTCTCCCTGCATCTAATCGCTACTCCTCTCAATCCCCCTTCTTCTTCCCAGCATTCTCCTAGTCTGGCTCTCCCACCCAATCTCTTCCTGCCCAGATATAGGCCAGTCAGCTCTTAATTAGCTAATGAGAGTAGTACATATTTGCAGTGCACAAAGGCTGTTCCACAGCAGTTTCTAGTTGTGTTTAAAATGTTTATATAGGGACTGGCATGATGGCTTTTCAGTTAGAGCTCTTGCTGTTATTCCAGTGGACCCAGGTTCGATCCGTAGCACTCACACAGCAGCTCACTGTAGTGGCATTTCATTTGTATTTTAATAAATAAAGCTTGCCAGAAAGCTAAAACAGCCCCACTGGCCAACCTTACAGACCAGTCACAATAACACACATCTTCAATCCCAGTAGCCACACTAGTTGGTCACAGAAACCGGGCGATGTATGCCTTTAATCCCAGTGGTGCACATCTTTAATGCCAGCCCTAGAAAGGATTATAAAACAGGAGGAGACAGGTCTCAGTCTCATTCTGAGATTCCTGGAGGTAGGATCACCATTTCAGACTGAGGTTGAGGTAAGAGGCAGTGGTTGGCTGCTTTGCTTTTTGAACCTTCAGGTTGAACCCCAGTTTCTGTATTTCTATCAGTTGTGCTTCAGCTCACAAATCTCTCTACATCCAGTCCCCGCATATTTGACACCCTCTTATGGCCTCTAAGGGCACTAGGCACCCCCTGGTGTACAAACATACATGCAGGCAGAACACGCATGATTTTCAAATGTACTCAATTGGAAATTGTTGCTCTGACTTACTTTGTCTCAATTTGTGTGTGTACCTGTGTGAAATACAAAGGTCAACACCAAGTTTCTCTCTTAACTGACCTTCACCTCTAAATTTTTAATTTAACATTTTGTTTTGTTTGTTTTTGTTTTTGTATTTTGGGACAGGGTTTCTCAGTACTTATGGAGCCAGTCCTGGAACTCACTCTGTAGACCAGATTGTTCTTGAACTCACGGAGATCCGCCTGCCTCTGCCTCCTGAGCGCTGGGATTAAAGTCATGCACTACCACCGCCCGGCTATTTTGATTTTTCAAGAAAGGGTTTTTCTCTGTAGCCCTGGCTGTCCTTAGACTCATCCTGTAGAACTGGCTGACCTCGAACTCAGAGATCCACTCCCACTCCTGAGTGCTAGGATTAAAGGCATGGGACATCAGTACCTGGCTTTGTTTGTTTGTTGTGTTGTGTTTGTTTTGTTTTGTGGTTGTTTTTAAGACAGAGTCTCACTCTTAGTTGGCCTGGAACTCACAGAGATGCACCTGCCTCTGCCTCCTGAGCCCTAGGATTAAAGATATGTGTCACTATGCCACTGAGTAAAGAATGGATTAGAGAAGGTGAAGGTAACAGAAATATGTTTTTAAAAATCTAAATGTGAGGCCCAGTGGTAATGGTGCATGTCTTTAATCCCAGTACTTGGGAGGCAGAGGCAAGTGCATCTCTTTGAGTTCCGAGCCAGCCTGATCTACAGAGTAAGTTCCAGGACAGCCATAGCTACACAGAGAGCGAAACCCTGTCTCGAAAAACTGACAAACAGAGAAGTAAACAACAACAACAAAAAAAACCCTAAATTGGGCTGGAGAGTTACTAGTGTGTTTGCTATCATGCAGGAAGCCCTGAGTTAGGTCCCCAGCAGTGTATAAATAGGGCATGGGATACTACATCTGTAGTCCTGGTACGTAGAAGGCTGCGACAAAAAGATCAAAAGGTCAAGTTCATCATCAGCTGCATATTGAGTTCGTGACAGCCAAAACTACATGAGACCCTGCCCACCACACCCCAAAACCTAACTTGGGATGGTGTTCTAACTCTTCAGTGGAGTTCCTGTTCCTTTTAGGGCAAGAATTCAACTCAGCATCCTGGTCCCCAAAGGCTGTCTGACCCTTACCTGCTTCTCCAGTTTCTCTTCTTGCTCACATCACTCCAACCACACTGGCCTCCCTCGTTGCAAACGCACAGTGACTTCAGTCCCCTCCTTCCCACGCACACTGTCGCCACTGCGTTCCACCAGTGACTCCTCATCCTGAGGCGCTCAGCTGAGTCATCGCTTCCTCCACCAGCGAATCTACGCAGCAGCTCCACCATTCTTCATTATCCTTGTGCCTGGACCGTGACCACCAAAGTCTAAACACTAAGCCTCATTATTTCGTCTGTTTCCATTGATTCAGTGTCATTCCCTGGTAAACCCAGCCTACGTCTCTTTTTCACACTGCCATCATTAGGGTTTTTCTGACCTCCCCCCACCACGCCAATGGAGCACCAAACACCATTTACCTTCAGTGAACTGACTTCATCCAACTGCTTTCAGAATGTGCTACTCTAAGGCAAGGAGGGCAAATTCCTCATAGATCCTGTTCTCTTGCTGCCATATACACAGCTTAGGGGCATGTATAGAACCCAATCATAATCAATTCCTTCATCCTCTTTCTAAGAACTAATAATGGGTGCAAGGTCATTAAATACTAGCTGAAGTTTTCTTATTCCAGTGCTGGAAAAGTTGATCAGCTAGGTAGTTCGGCCAACTGGGGACAGCGTGGTTGCTTACCTGGATCCTGACTTCTCAGAGGCTCACTCCCCAGTAAACTTTTTTTTTCTTTTTGAGACAAGGTTTCACTGTGTAGCCTTGGCTGTCCTGGAATTCACTCTGTAGACCAGGCAGGCTGGCCTTGAACTCACACAGATCCTTCTGCTTCTGCCTCCCAAGGGCTGGGATTAAGAGAGTGCAGCCACCACTATCCAGTTCAGTTGACTTTTTAATACCATGTGCTCCTAACACAGCGTTGTGATTATTTCTTTTATGTTGAAGATGAATGGATTAAGTTTGCCAATTGGAATCCATAAAATGTATTAGGTAGATCCTGGCCAGGTGGTGGTGATGCCATGCCTTAATACTAGCACTTGGGAGGCAGAGGCAGGCAGATCTCTGTGAGCTCAAGGCCAGCCTGGT
>LOJH01000178.1:49380-60522 GCA_001685095.1 Ellobius talpinus | reverse complement strand
CACATGCATATACAAGCATGTACACCTGTATACACATATGCACACACATATATATACCACACATACATATATCAAAAACACATTAAAATAATTATGTTGTTGAATAAACTTTGGCCTGGGATTATTAGAATAGAATTTCCAACAAAATCTGGAATGGCCCTATATATTCTTATGTCATTTTATGCTACATATTCTTACAAAGCGACAGTCTCAGCATTGACTATTATAAATTTGATATATAATCAACTCTGGAAAACATTGAAAATGCCTTGTATTCTTCAATATCAAATATTTGGCTAAGATTTGCTTATATGAAAATTAACAAGCACATCCGTCCCATTGTGCATGAAAACTCGGTTTCGTCTTTAATAAATGTAGAGCAAAAATTGTTTCAAAATAAATTTCTTGAACCACAGAGAACAGGCGCTCTGACTGAGGGAAGAGAAACCCAGAAAATTTACACTGTAATTTCAATGACAGACATTTTGAAGAGCAAAGAATGTGGAGAAACCAGAACCCCCCCCCAAGAAAATCCATAGCAGTTACAGAGAGAGGAGAGATGCTGGGAAGACCCCCTCTTCTTGGCAGCCATAAGATAACATTTAGTGACCCCTGCTGTTTCGGTGGCTTGGTGGCCTAAGATCCTCTGTTTACTACACGCTCAGGAAATTCAAAGCAGGGGCCGGGAGTTTATATGCTGAACCCAGTCAGCAGAATACTGCCAGGCTGTAAGAAGGAAACTAAATCAAAAGCACGCGGTATTCACGGTCAGTGATGTGGAAACCTAGCCAAAGCTAGGATCTGCAGAGGACATAAACCTTGGCTCCAAGCAGCACTTCAAGCATTGGGAATAGGATCCATTCAAGCCTGGTATGGGACCAGTGTTGGTGATTGCGCTCCTGAAGGGACTCCCCCATGGATGACCAGCATCTGAGATGCAGCCAGTGAAAAGCCACATACTGGCTGAACGAGAGTCAGTAACCTGATCATCCAGAGCTCACAAAGCTGAGAACAGCATCCACAGCACAGAGCTCCACCCTGAAGTATCCCTGAAGAACCCCCAGCATCTTACAATTTATAAGGGGGCTCCAGGCTTCTGGGAGTCAGGGAAGGATTGCCAAGAGGCTTGAGACAGGACCGAGCAAACAGGCCAGCCTGCATTCATACTCTGTGTCCCCCAGCCAGCTCGCTCCCTTTCACATCCTGTATTTAATACCCAGTGCCAGCTTACCAGGCCAGCTGCATCCTGCTCTGCTCTTGTTCTCTCCCTACCCGCTCCTCTTTCTGTAAGCACACAGGCTGGCCAGGGTGGGAGGGCGTCTGTGTCTCCGTCCTCTGAGAGCTGGGGTGGTTCCAGGTTAGCTGCATTTCCTTACCTTTCTCTTCCCGTTCCAACTTTAGCCAAAACGACCCACCCCACCCGGACCCCACACCTTTGTCCCTACTGTCCCCTTCTATCTACATTTCCCTCCTCTACTTTCTTCATCCACCAGCACTCATCTTACTGTTTTTCTTTCCTACCCGTAACTACACTAATAAATTCATGCTTATAGGACTATCAATTCTTCTTTATTATCTAAAATTATTGGTACCTAGGAAGTGATATTTTCATAGTGGGCCTATTCCTTGACAGCATTGTTTTTACAGCTCCCTTTCCACTCTCAGGGGGAGATGGCTCCTGGTGCCCTGAAGTCTAATAGAGGAAAACAATACCTTAACCCCACTATCAGCATCTTCTCTGAACACTGTAAATACTTCTACTGAAAGAATAAGATTGAACTTTTAAAATCCAACCAACAATATAACCCCAGATGAGCAAATCCCAAGCCCAAAGCATAAGAAACATGAAAAGCCAAGGAAGAATGACTCCAATGAGACTGAATTAGACAAAAATCCCATGCAAAGGATCCGAAGGAATGATTTTAATCCTAGAGAGCACAAACTCCCAAGTAAGTAAGTCTCAATAGAACACAAAGAGCTGAAGGAAAACAATACAAGATGTGAAAGAGACCAAAATACTGAAAAAAACATAAACTGAATATTGGAGATTAAATACTAGTAAGTCAACAGAAAAGTCTGTGGAAGGCCTTGGCCAAAGGGCAGATCATGAGAGGAACGAAGTATCAGAGTTTGGAGACAAAATGGAGGAGCTGGAACAACCAATGACAAAGGTAAATCAGTAGGGAAGTGTGAGCAAAACATTTGAGATCTAAGAGATCCCCTGACCTAATCTACAAACCATGGGCATAAAAAGAAGAGAGAAAAATTCATGCTAAAAGGCATAGAAAACATTTCCAATAAAGCCAAAGCTTCAAAACTTACCTATCTGAGGGAGTTGCCCACCCAGGTAAAGGAAGAATTTAAGACACCAAATAAGACCAGAAAAGGGRCCTTGGACTTCCCACAGGGCAGGGTTCCCTGCCCTCTCTCAAGCAGAGTGGGAGAGGGAGGAGGGAGTGTGGGGGAGCAGGAGGGGATTGGGAGGAGGGAAGGAAGTGTAAATATTTGAATGGAAAAAAAAACAAAAAGACCAGAAAAGATCTTCCCCACATTGTATTAGAGTACCTTGGAAGCAGCAAGAGAAAAACATCAAGTCACCCAGAAAGACAAGCCCATCAGAGCAAGAGGAGGGCTTAGGACAATAGGCTTCAAGCTCCGAAAAACAACGGTCATCTCAGCCTAGAGTCCACCATCCTCGAAACAGAAAGAAAACTTTCCATGATGAAAACAGGCTAAAGGAACCCAAGCTCTCCAGGGTACAGTAGACGCTGAAGGAATCCTTCATATCAAAGAGAAAAATACAATGACCGAAACTGGGCCAGTGAGACTGGGACTCAGGAGTTAAAGGTCAAGCCTGAACTGTGCTCTCTGGCTATAGAACCCAAGTGAATCTCTTTCCCCTTCTGGGACTCCATGCCTTCATCTGCTCAGTGGAGACCCAGCTTCTGTCCTGTGCCCCCCAACCCTTGAGCTGTCATTCTAAGACATTTTGTGCTTCTCTCTCTGCAGATTCCACCAATGTGGCTTTCACCATCTCCATGCTTCTGGGCAACCTCAGCAGCTGCTGTAACCCCTGGATCTACATGGGCTTCAATAGCCACCTGCTCCCAAGTTCCCTGAGTCACCGTGTCTGCTGCAGGGGTTCCCAGCCCCGGGTGCACAGGCAACTCTCCAACAGTAGCCTTGCTAGCCGCCGTACGACACTGCTGACCCACTCCGGTGGTCCCTCTACCCTCCGTCGCAGCCTTAACCTCAGCCTCCATGCAAAGCCCAGGCCTGCCGAGTCACTGAAGGGTTTAGAGCAGAGGGATGGAGAAGCCATCGTGGAGACCAGCATGTTTTAGAGAGGACTCCCTGGAACCCGACTCTGCATATTTCAGGCGTTGGGAATGAGGAAGAAAAGGGTTGGTGGTGGTACTGAGCAGAGCCTAGTTTGAAGCAGCCTAAAGAGGCTAGAATGGCTGCCACTACCCTAGGTGTCATGGCATCCTCTAGTGAGCACTGGCCATTCTCTCTCAGTTTTAGATTGCTGGAAATCAGGCCGGTCAAATTCCCTGTTTCTTTTACATTCATAAGGGTACCCACAAACATACCCAACTGGTGGATACAGAGTTCTAGATGGCGCTATCAGCTCAGAGGCTTGCCTCATGACTTGGCTAACTGTCCCCATTCTAACCTGTCTGGTACATCTCAGTGCCACCAGGAGAGGAGAGAAGAGATTATTAGAAGAAGAACAGGTGTGTGGGACTTCCAGCTATACCCATCTGTCTACAGAAATGAGGCAGTCTGATGGTGATGTGGGACCTCGTACCCAATGGTGATGATTTGGGACTGATACCAAGTAGGAACAAAGTAAATGCTAGCTCTTCTCGTGCCACTAGATGGGTGGCCTGGGCACATTATGCGTTCTCATTGGTATGGCCCACTGGTGCTGAGACAAGGAGAAAGAGGAGAGGGAAGGCGGAATAAAAATGGTCACAATAGAATCAGGAGAAGAAATAAGGCTGAGAGGCCACGGGCCTAGAATCTTCCTCCAGACTGTGTGGAATAGACTTCCTTTCTGAAACAGCTGACACGGTCCTGGCTCTAGAGATCATTGAGGTTCTAAGAGAAGTTGGAATCAAGGTTTGAGGCTCTGCTCTGCCCTGGGAAGCCACCTCCACTTCCAGGTCTCAGCTTCCTCACTATAGTGAGATGGCCTCTAAGGTCTTTTTCAGCTCTAGTCATCTATGACTTTGCAAGACCGGAATTGGGTAATAGCACAAACCCACAAAGGGCATTCTAACCAGCAGGCTGTAGAATTGCCCCATTTTCATAACAATTGCATTTACGCCTTTACTTCAGTTCTGGTAGGTCCCGCCACACCAGAGCGGGTCCCTTTGACCTCAGTTCTGTATTGCTGAATCCTCCTGAGATAGGAAGAAGAGGCAGCAAAGAAAGGTGAAACCTTGGGCCTGGCCCCACTTTTTCTGATTATTTCAGGGGAGCTAAAATCTTAGAGGAACTTCCCTGCCTTCATTCTGGGTCTCAGGGACAGCCAAGATTATACAAAAAGCATCAGCCCACAGCAGGCCAGGGGGCTGGGTCCTGGTCCTGGCCTAGCAGTGACTACAGTCAGTAGCATGCTGAGCCTGGCTAGCTCAGTTATGAGAGCCAGACAAAATGGGTATACATGTGGTTTGCAATCACAACGAATCTACAAGCTTTTGAGGAAAACTCTAAAGGACAGGCTCGCTCCTCCACGCCTTGGGAATCTTTGAAGAGTGACTGTGGCTCTGTAAAGACACTACTCCTGTGTTAGCTTGACACAAACTATGCTCGTCTTGGAGGAGGGAACCTCAGTTGAGGAACTGCCTTCAGCAGCCTGGTCTGTGGGCATTTTCTTGGCTGGTGATTGATGTGGGAGGGCCTAGCTCATTCTGGGTGGTGCCACCCTTGGGAAAGTGGTCATGAGCTGTAGAAGAAAGAAGACTGAGCTGAAGACATACATACAAGTAACATCATACAGACTGAGCAGTTTATATTTATTTATTTAGGGGATATATATGTGTGTGTGTGTATATATATATATATGTAACAACAATCAATGAGAAAAGAAGACATGAATTTGAAAGAGAGAAGGGAAGGGGAAATGATATAGTTATATTATCATCTCAAAAAATAAAAGAAATTACTTTAAAAATTAAAAATAAGAGAGAAAGCAAGCCAGTAAGTGACCCCCTCCACGACCTCTGCTTCAGTTCCTGCCTCCAGGCTCCTGCCTTGAGTTCCTGCCCTGACTCCCCCTATGCTGGCGTATCAGTGACCTGGGAGCTCTAAGTTGAAATAAACACTTTCCTCCCTGAGTTGCTTTCGGTCATGGTGGGTATTAGAGCCACTCTGCCCTAAGAAGCCTCCTAAGGATGTTATGACTGAGCAGAGCATCCAACCCTTTGATACAGAAAACTGGAGAGCAGCAAAGGCACACAAAGGGGAAGGAGGTGTTAAAGGTGTGCAAGGCAGGGAGTCACCCACACTCTCTCTGTCCTCAGGCTTCTGTTGCCCGAGGCAGCCCCAGACTTCTAACTGCTTCTTCTCTGCCCATCTATGGTGTGGATCTGGGCTTGGGACGCATACTGCATCCAGCCAGTCAGAGCAGTTGAAGACATTCCTTTCCCTGCTAATGTAATCTTCTGCACCTCACTACCCAACACCCCATCTTCTGACTGCAGTCCCTGGCTCTGCTGCCTATGGCAGAGAAGGTACTAATGAATTCCTTCACCGTATGAATGGGACTCAGAAGGAACCCCAGTGTGCATTCCAAAAATCTGGGTTTGTGTCTTGTTCTTTTTCTTCCTGTATGAACTCAGCAAGTCACCGATTTCTCTGGGCAGTATTGCCTTTATTTATGACCTAGAAATGACAATGCCACTTTGTTGGGAGAGATTTTTAAAGAAGTCTCTATTAATGCCATAGTAGGAAATGACGGTCTGTCTTAGGTTGCAGTTGGAGGGCGGCTCCCAAGGCCTTGGGCCTGGAGAGTCTATAATTAGGGAAGAAGGAAAAGGACCCAGGACCCAGGTTGGCTAACACCCCATTCTATCTACTCTTTGTCTCCAGTAGTCCCCGTGGCCTACCCCTGTACCTTCTCTGTGAATTACAGAAGGAAAATTTACTTGCGGGTGTCTTTGGGGCCCCAGAAGTTTCTCCCATGCCCTGCATCTTTTCCAGAAAGTAGGTTCTACAACAAGACCAATGTGAAGTGACCACACACTGGACCTGGGACCTTGGGAGTCCACTGTACGATGTTCCTGGAACGAAGGTGAATCTGGCCTAAGGCCATGAGTGACAGCCTGTGTAGCCCCTGCGGGGAGTTCTCATAGACATTGTGCATCAGTGAGAAAGCCTAGGATGGGATACAAGCAGGTGGACCCTGTGGGGAGCGAGCCCGAATCCTTCTGACCGCTAACACAGGGATAAACTGAGTAATGCTGCTTCTACCTTGGGCACACGGATATAAAGTTCATGTCACCCTGTGCACTGTGGATCCCAGAACTTCAATCCCTTAAAACCTACAGAGGAAATCTGGGCCTGCATCCACAGGCTGTAACCCCAGCTCTACAGGAGTCTGGAGGATTGTAAATTCAAGAACTGCCTGGGCTACAGAGCAAATGCAGGGCCAGGCTGGATGTTTTAGCAAGACCCCGTTCTGAAAGCAAAGTAAAAATAGCTGGGGCATAGCTCAGTGGCAGAGCAATCCTTTAGCAAGCAATAGGCCCTGGGTTTAACCCTCTGACCCTAGTATTGCAAAAACACATAAAACCTCAAACTTACATAGGCACTGGGCATAGTGGCACACATCTGTTATCCCAGCACTCAGGAGGCAGGATTAAGAATTCAAGGCCAGTCTGGCCTACATAGTGAAACCCTGTCTTTTAAAACAAAACCAGAGCCAGGTGGTGGTGGCGCACACTTTCAATCCTAGCACTCAGGAGGTAGAGGAAGGAGAATCTCTTGAGTTCAAGGCTGGCCTGGTTTCCTGAGTGAGTTCCAGGACAGCCAGGGCTATATAGAGAAACCCTGTCTCGAAAAACCAACCATCCAAACAAATTGGAAACAACCATATAGGAACAGGACACCACGACAGGGCAGAGATGATATTGGTGTGAACAGTTAAATGTAGGAATACCTCAGGATGGATTTTTAAGTTATTTGGTACCGGCAACTGATTTCCCAGGTGGCTATGCTTCTGTTTTGTATGTAAATAGGTCTGGTCTAAAGTGGCCAGACCTGCCACGGTTCCCTTCTGGTCTGGTCTAAACAGGTCTGGTCTAAAGGGACCAGGCTGCAGGGGTTCCCTTCTGGGTCCAGAGCTCTAAAGCCCAGGTTGAAATTAACCAATACAACTTTTTAATATCCAGGAAAATCCTGTGCATGTTTATTCTTTAAATAGTGATAAGGAACTTCACAAGATAAAATTAAAACCTAATTCGAGCAAGCAACATGGGAGTTGGGGTGGGGGGTGGAGAGGAAACTGCGTCTGCAACCACAAGGTGGCAGTGTGGAGCTGAAGGAGCAGTTCTATGGCCCTGGGTTGGACTGGGCACCCTTGCCTTAAGAATCAGGTTGAAGTCCCTTCTCTGGGCAAACTGAGATCCAGTGTACACACAGACACAGACATACAGACACAGACACACAGACACAGACACACACACACACACACACACACACACACTTCACACCTCACCCTACCCGTGTCCGGACAGCCTGAGGCAACAATGAGCCCCAGGAGAAGGCTGGAAGAGCCAACCTTGAGAGTGTTGGCCCCTCATTTGCCCAGGTTCTCTGGAGACACCAGACTCTGGGCTTCCTTCTATCTAAGGTCCTGGAGGGTGCATCTGACAAAGCCATCCGTAGGACTGTTTGAAGGAGTAGGATACCTCAAAACAAGAACAAAACCAAAAGCAAACAAGGAAAAAAAAAAAGAAAGGAAAAAGATTGAAAAAGCAGTGTCTTTTTGCTGCTGAGCTCTGATCTTGATGAGCCCAGAAATCCATGTTCGCAAATCCTCTCTGGCATTGAGTCTAAAATACCTCTCACACTGGTGGGTCTTGGAATTCTGTTGCAGCTCCATAGAGGCGATTGGATGCCTGCTCCTTGAGAACAAGAATTCACGAGGCAAGGTCCTGTTGGTTGTGGTTCGTATTTCCAGCTTATAGACACACAGTCATCGACTGGCTGCTAAAGCAAATCAATGTCTGGGCACCTTATTACGACACAAGTTGGGGAAACTCTTATCCAGTGCCTCCCCCAACGGAGAATCCAAGAGGAACAGCATGAGGGTTCCCGGAGGCAATATTCCTTGAGCAGGAGACTACATGCCCCTCCTCGAAGGGTGGTTGCTTCTGCAGATGGGGGCAGCCAATCTTCTCTGTCATCTACAACCTCACTTCCCTCCATTTCAGCTACAGCCAACTGGAGCTGAAAACATGAACCAAAATATCCTGGAAAGAAACCATACGTTTAAAACTGTACACCATTTTCAACGGTGTGATGCAGTCTTGTACTGTTCTGTTCTCTCCTGCCTCTAACATGAATCATCTTTGTCCAGCAAATCCCCCGGCCAATCCCATGTGTTATCAATCACTTAGGTGCTACTCTGGTTGTAACACTATCACAGGGTCTCACGCACCAAAGAAGAGATACCAACTTTATTATTTTTGTTTCATTTTATCATTGGTATCATCCATCAATGGCACCTTTAACCTGCTGAGTCATCTCACCTGCCCCATTTTATTTTTTTTAATATTTTTGTGTGTGAATATATGTGTATACATGTTCATGTGTGTGCTTTTTTGTGGGGTGTTGTCTGTGTGCATATGTGCATGTGGAGGCTTGAGGGCAACATTGGGTGTTTTTTCTTGATTGCTCTCTAATTTTTTGTCGATGTCTGTATGAGTTTGTGTGGTATGTGTCCACCCATATCCAGGTACACATGAACATGTGTTGTGCATGTAGAGGCCCGAGGTTGAAGTTGGGTGTCTTTTTCAATCACTGTCCATCTTACTTTTGGAGACAGGGTCTCTTACTGAACCTGGAGTTCACCATTGGCTAAGATGGTCAGTCCGTGTGCCTGTACTCTCTATCCCATCAACCACTAGCGCTGCAGGCACACTGCCTGGCCAGCTTTTACAGGCCACATACAACCGGGTATCTGAGCTCAGGTCCTTGTATGTGTGTGGCAAGCACTTTACTAACTGAGCCATCTCCCTAGCCCCTCCATCTTTTATTATTACTATCGACGCAGGACTGCTCTCTAAACCGGAGCTCACTGATTGGCTAGACTGATGCCAGCAAGCCCCAGGGTCCTTTTGCTTGTATATTCTTACCAACTGAGGCACCTCCCCAGCCCCAAATTTCCTTTTTTTTTCTAATGGACTTGTGGATTGAACTTAGTTCTTCACACTTAGACAAGCTCCTGACTGCTGGGCTATAGCCCCAGCTCAACTTAAGCAAACTTTAAACTAAGTGGCTTAGATTTTCTAGTGGCTGTTGGCCTTTCCACTGGTTAGAGTATTTATGTATGTTATTTAAGCTTATATTTTTTGATATTGAGACAGGGTCTCACTGTTTGCCCACAATGGTCTCCACTTTATCTCACCTTAGCCCCATCAATGGACATGGCTGGCATTGGTCAGAACCTCTAAGGCAGGGGTTCTCAACCTTCCTAGCACTCTGACCCTTTAATACAGTTCCTCATGTTGTGGGGACCACAACCATAAAATTATCTCATTAATATTTCATAATCATAATTTTGCTAGTGTTATGAATCATAATGTAAATATTTTTGTAGACAAGAGTTTACCAAAGGGGTCAAGCCCCACAGGTTTAACACTGCTGATCCAAAGTCATTGTAGAGAGTAAAGGAATCAGTCGGCTGTGAACAGTCTGAGGTGGGACCGTATCTAGGACCTTACAGTTAAATATTACATAACCATCAATCTCAAATAAGCCATTTTTACTCAAGTAAAAATGAAAAAAGAAAAGTATCTTTTTTTTGTATTTTATGGGTTCAAATAAAACAAAAATAAATGGATATTAAATTTTATTAAATTAAATTTTGTAAAATTTTTCCCTGAACAAAAATTATGATATTGGTGGCAGCAACTAGGATTCAATTGGTCATTTTCTGATTACAAAAATCAACAAATTCTAACAATAACAGCAAAAAGCCAGGCCTGGTGCACACACCTTTAATCCCAGAGCTCGGGAGGCAGAGACAGGTGGATCTCTAAGTTTGAGGCCAGCCAGGTCTACAAAGCCAGTTCACAGTCAACCAGGACTACATGGAGAAACCTTGTCTTGAGAAACCAAACCTGTTCAAAGGTTGGCTGACGGAAGGCTTACTAAAAGAACTATTTGAAAATCTGGGACCATGGCAGGCTTACTCAATGAAATACATCTACTGAGAGAGATACAACACACCCCTGGGGGCCTAAGGGACAAGCAGGTCTCAGCAAAGCACTAAAAATGAGAGGGAAACTAGCTTCTTCCCAACTCCAGGCACCTAGCCAGGATTTCCTCTGGGTCCTGACCTCACTTGGATTGAATCTGATGTATCTATCCATCACCTCTCACCTGCTCGCCCTTAAGCCAAGCCCTTGCTGATACATAGAATAAAGTTCTTGGCCATTGTCCTCATTTGCCTTGACCCTGTTTTCAGGCATAACCACCCTCCCCTTTCCACCAGACCTTTAGTGGGCCTCTTGAAGCTCAAATTCCACCCTAAGTTCTTGCCTACCCCCAAATAGGACAGAAGTTTCCACATATCTCATCATCTCTTAGGCCGCCAAGGGTGTGAAATATTGACAAGTGGTCTTTCCTGTCACCAGATGACAGGACAATGAATTATGTGACTATGAAGGAAGCCACCAGTTATGCCAACATCAATCCTAAAGCCCACGAGTCCAGTTTCTGTGCTGTGGTGAACCCTGCTCTCTCCACTCAAGAGGTTGTATGAGGTCTAGATGTTTAATATTATTTGCTGGGATTTCATGCAGGGTGTGTATGTGTGCACACACACGTGTGTGTGTGTAGTGTGTGCAGGTGTGTGTATGCAGTGTGTGTGTGTGTGTGTGTGTGTGTGTGTGTGTGTGTGTGTGT
>LOJH01000178.1:25763-47611 GCA_001685095.1 Ellobius talpinus | reverse complement strand
GGAAGGAAGGAAGGAAGGAAGGAAGGAAGGAAGGAAGGAAGGAAGGAAGGTTAGTTTATCACTGGCTAAATAAATCCCTGAGGTCTACACTTGGCAGTGAAGAAAGATGAAAGCAAGATAAAGTGACCAAGCTGTAAGACAGAAAAGCAAACTGTATGGCCTCTGTGACCTCATTCCTCACTCAGGACAAGTTGACCAGGGTAGAATAATGGCTTTCAAGTAACTCATATATATCAGAATTTGAACCCTGACTATATTACTTAGCAGCTAGGTGTCCTAAGAGCAATTACTTGCCCTCTCTGATCTTGAGTTTTTGTCTGTAAAAGTTAGCAATAAATCCCTAACTTTAAAAAAGTGGATTGTGAGGAATCCACTCAAGCTACTATTGACTGGTGGAAATAAACCACCATTTTCTCTTAAAGATATCATTACTTCTCATTTTAATTTGTGTGTGTGAGGGTGTTTTGCCTGCATGTGTGTCAGTGCACCAGCGTGAATGCATGGTGCCTGCAGAGGCCAGAAAAGGACATTGGAACTGGAACTGGAGTTACAGAGTTGTGAGCCGCCATGTGTGTGCCAGGTGTCAAACCTGGTCCTCTGGAAGAGCATCCAGTGCTCTTAACCTCTGAGCCATCTCTCCAGTCCCTAAGCTGCCATTCTTGATTTGTTGTCTCCATCCCCTGTGTCCCTGTTAACACTCTACTACCCTAGACTTCTATGGCCACTCTGGGACCGGAACTTTCCATGCTGCTGCTCCGGGCTCACAGTATTGCATGCTGACTGTTCCATGTCCTCTGCATGGGATTTTAGAGGTGATGGACATGATCACAGGCCAGAAACAGTGATGTCTTTATTTAAAGGACACTCCTCCAGGACCCTTTCACTTAGTGTTGAGGCTGTAAACAGCCATCTGCCCAGGGGCCCCAGAGATTAGAGGAAACTGTCCTTGACTTGAACCTCAGTGATGGGAGAGTGGAGACTTTGTGCTTTCTGGACCATGTGTTCTTCACATAACATTACTGGAATTTTTTTCTTTTGTTTTGGTGCAGGGAATCAAATTTCAGCCTTACACATGTTATACCCCTAGCCCACATAAAGGTGTTTTCCCAATCGTAAGTATGCACCCTACCACTGAGCTATACCTCAGTCCCTATGAGAAATCTTTATATCGTCATGTTTGAAAAAGCTCTGACTCTTTGCTGAAGCCCTGAAGGAAGTCTGACCTCCTGCCTTTCTTTCACATCTGTCCCTTTGTTTAAACCTTTGGGCTGAGCGCTGTTACACACTAGGCCTGTGAATCACATACGTGTCTAGAAAATGGCTATGATTAGCTACCTCATGCCTGGGCTACCTATCCAGGGCTTCTGCATGTTTGTTTTAGATCCCTCAAATGCAATTACCTTGGATTCCAGGGGAGGAAAAAAAGCAAAGCCTGGGAGACAGATCACCCCAGACAGGAGGAACAGTCACCTTGTGGGAGCCAGTTTGTTCCCTGAAGCAGTAAGGATTCTTGCAGGCCACTTTCCAAAGCCAGGTCTGTGATAACAATCAACAGGCCACCCTTTGACCAGTCTGCTTAGTCACAGGCCTCTCACCCCTGACCCAATTCTTCTAGGTAAACCTGAAGCACTCACTCTATCAGGGCCTGGAAAGGAATTGAAATGTTTGTTTTCCAGTTGTCCAAAATGATCATTTGGATTAAAAGTTATTCTTGCCATTCATTACTTGCATTACTTTTGCTGTTTTCTTTGAGATCAAGTGACTGAATCCCACAGGTTGGAATCCACCTTGCCAACTGGACCTTTGACCTAAGACACGGGTTACATTTCGTAGAAACCTCTATGCTGACATAGTATATTTTATTTATTTATTTTGACATGGTGTATTTTATACCATCATATATTTTAAACAAAGCAAGAGTCACTTTGACACTGGGTCTCATTCTTCCCTGTCGTTCAGCCTGTGCCCAGTAAGCTCATGACACATCTGTTGTCCTGGGTCAGTAAGTGAGTAAATTCAAGGAACCCAGGTTGGTGAGGCAGCATCTGCCAAGACTGAGGACCTGAGCTCGGCCCGTGGGACTTACATGATGAACAGAAGAATGGATCCTACAAGTTGTCCTTTGACCTCCACAAGTACATTGTTGCGTGTGTTCACACGCACGCATGCACACTCACACGCACACACACGCAGATTTAAAATGCTTCCTTACACACTCCCGGATGTGTACACATCTCTCAACTCCCTACCTACATGCAAACACAGGTTCAAGATGAGAAGGCAGTTGGTTCTCCAAGGGGCTTTGCCGGCTCCTGCCTGGAGGTGACTGAGGTCCTTTGGTCTCCCCCTGTCTAGCCCTGTGTGTGTTGTGCTTTAAACCGACAGATTTCAGCCCCAGCTCCAGGAGGCAGAACGAGACCAGATGGTGGTAAAGGAAGAACTCAGCCCATGACACCAACAGGAAGCTATCTTTGGTGGTTCGCATGCCATGGAGGAGTTTCTTGCCCCCTTCCACTCATCTCAGCACTGGGTTCAAAAGACAGCAGCTCCTCTTCTCAGCCTCTGGCCCCTAGGCACAGCATCCCCAAAATCTGTGGATAGCAAAGCCACTCACTGCAGGAAGGTCCATTTTTCCCTCCTTTCCTAAATGGGTATTAGTGTGTTTTATAGAATTAAGGGATTTTTGAGATGTGGGTACCCATTCACTATTTAGTCTCCACAATCAGCTCTTCTCTACACTTCACATTTCCAATAAATAAATAAATAAACATCTACATTGTAACAAATGGGCATTTTAATTACACAATTTAGATCATGGCACTTTCAGTTCAAAAATTACCAGGGAGTCCACACATACGTCAGCCCTAACTCCTGGTGCCATTTGAGGTTAGTACTAGACTTTCACCTTTGTCAGAGATGTTTCTCTAAGTAGGAAGAGGCTATTGCAGAAACCAGTAGCTGACCAAATTACCAAGAATAAGAAATAATGGAGTGTCCTGCTTCTATGCCACACCCTCAGCAGCTGAAGGGACGTCTGAGAGAAGGAGGTGGAAAGAACTCAAAGCCTGAGAATGAGAGGTGTGTAGAGCAAGGATGAGGGGGGTGCACAGCGCAAGGACGGGAGGTGCTCAATGGAAGGACATCCTCTGAACGTGTTGCTTTTACTCATGAGCTCACCACAACTGTGGTTATCTGCGGGAGATCCATAGAAGATCGGGGCCATCATGGGTAGGGGTGGGGCCATGAGGTCCCACTCATCCCTGAGGGTCTACTGGCCGTGAAGCATCCCTGGGGGAAGACGTGTCGTTTTCTTAGTGGTATAGCCACCGATAAGTCAGTTGCCCGTGCTCCAGCAAATAATCTCCTACCCATGATCGTGCAAATGACTGCAACTAAATCCGGTAGATCACACATAATAAGAAGACATGAAAGTGGGGTGGGGGCTTGGGGAAGAAGGGGTTCAGTGGAAGAGGGACAAGGATGAGAGCAGAGAATGGGGACACAACATTAGTAAAATTCATTACATACATATATAAAACTGTCAAAGAATAAACTTCTTAAGTTTTAATTAAGTTTTAATAAAGTGGTGGCCCACACTTTGATCCCAGTGCTTGGGAGCCAGAGCAGGTGGATCTCTGTGAGTTTGGGGTCAGCCTGGTCCACAGAGCGAGTTCTAGGACAGTTAGGGCTACACAAAGAAACCCTGTCTTGAAAAACTGAAAGAAAATTTAAAGCAGAAAGAGAAGATGCTCCAGACAGGCACACAGGGTCATGCAGGTAGATTCTTGATGAAAAATGGAGATGGAAGTTGCTCCCTTTCTGGTGGGGATTTCTCTGCACTGTTTTTAGATATTAACAAATGGAAGATATGATTTTTAAAAAAAAAGATTTTTCTCCACACAATGAGATCAAGCTTGGGAAAGTACTTGTTAATGAATAAAATAGATAAAGATAGAGCTCATTTAAAAACCAGCACACCTGGGGACGAAGCTCAGTGGTAGGACCCCTCACCCAGCAAGTGCCAGGCCCTGAGCCTGGTCCCCAGCGCCACACAATACATGAGTAAGCACAGTGAGGAGTACGAAGCGGTTGCAGAGATGCAGTCTCGTGGATGTGTTCCAGAACCAACTGCCATGCCATCTCCTGTGGGTGGGCCCAAAGCCACGGAGTTGGGTTAGAGATGGCTCTGTGGTTAAACGGCACTTGTTCTTGCAGAGTACCCGGGTTCAATTCCTAACACCCACGTGGTGGCTTGCAATTGTCTGTAACTCCAGTTCCAGAGGAACCAAGGCCTCTTCAGACATCTTTGGGCAGCAGGCAGGCACATGGTGCATGCGTACACACACACACACACACACACACACACACACACATAGGGAAAACAATCACACACATAAAATAAAATTAGTAAATCTAAAATTTTTAAGTTGTTGCTGAATGGTTTTTAATAAGCAGAAACTGTGTGTAACTAACAATGGCCTCCTCTACCTGTTGTTGGTAAAATAGTCCTTCCACATTCAGTCCACCAGCTGATCAATGGGGAATAGCCACTTGTAGCCTAACTGGCTGTAACCAGTTTTCATAATCCTTACATTTTCACAGCTTCTCAGTTCCCAGAGTATTTTCAAATAACATCATCAGATTGCGCCTACCCATCAGATAGAAAGGGCACTTCACATCGCCCTTTCACGGAGGAGAGAATGTCAAGGATTGTGCACAGAAAGTGGGGATCCAACACTGATGGCTGAAGGACTGGGGTGAGCCAAGGACTCAAGGACCCAACTTTTCACCCAAGCATTAAGGAGTTCATCGTAGAGGAAAGCAATAAACCGAATAAAGGCAATCTGCTTTCTGCAGCTCTTTGCAAAAGAAAAAAAAAGTACCAGAACAGGGCCTCTCTGTGTGGCCCATATTGACCTTGAACTACTGCTCCTCCTCTTGTGTTAGCCTCGCCATGGCCGGGATCACAGGTGACTGTGGCCGGCAGTAGTCTGCTCTTTTTAATCACCATGTGCATGTTACTATGCATGGTATAAGTGGTAAAGTGTTTCTCTCCCCTGAACACAAAAAGCTGGCCTTTTCTGTTCTCTAACAGAACACACATAGAGAGACACACACACAGACAGACACACCCCTCACAAATGCCAGGCAACACTCTACTGCTAAGCTCCACCCCCAACCCACATAAAAGGTCAGACATGGCGGTATGCATCAGTACGCCAGTGTCTGGGAGCAGGCTAAGGAAACAGAAGCTTGGCATTCATTGGCCAGTCTGTCTAGCCGATTGGTAAGTTCTGAGCTTAGTGGCAGAACTTGTCTCCCCAGTCAAGGTGGAGAGCAATAGAGGGAACACAACCTTGAATACCTACACACGAACACACACACGTGAAGTTCTAAAAGGACAAGGTGGTCTCATTTCTGGACACACAGAGATTTCTCTTAGGATTTTGCAAATCATCTTACACTCTAAGTCCCTGTCCTGGCTATGATGTTAATAATTTATCCCTGGGGATGCCCAGAATCTTGCAGAATTATGCTTTCCCAAGAGAAACAGTTCCTGCCACATGCTCTCGGCCAACTGAACAGAATTTTCCAAGAACCTTATCAAAAAACTGCCTCCAGTCGCTCGTTCAGCAAAATGTACTAGATTTCTCCTCTCAGAGGTGAGTCATTGTTGCTGGTAGAGCCAGAGACTCAGGTCCCTCCCTTGATAGGTGGGGGTTGTGGACCCTGGGGAAACAACTGACAGAAATTATTGTAATATCGAGGAGCTTGTCACACCCTTGTCCTATAGGCTCTAGTTAAAAACATCCAGCGTTCTCCCATCCCAGTTTCTTGTTTTAAAATCATAGAGATTAGTTCTGTGTTGCAGAGTCCCCAGCCACAAATGTAAGAACAAGTCAGGCCTCCATGCTGCCTGAGACCTGGAACTTCAGGGCAAAAACTGGGACAATCCCATGCACACCAGGAGAACTGGTCACCCATCTAGTTGCTCAGACTTCCCAGTCATTATCAAGTACCCCCCATTGTTAACATCGCCTAGAACAATAGTTCTCAATATTTGGGTCAAGATCCCCTCTGGATCACACATAAGACATCCTGCATATCAGATATTTACACTATGATTCATAACAGTAGCAAAGTTACAGTTATGCAGCAGCAATGAAATAATTCTGTTTGGGGGTCACCACAACATGAGGAACTGTACTGAAGGGTCGCAGCATTAGAAAGGTTGAGAACCCCTGACCTAGAATATTGGCTTGGGGCTTGAGGATCTCTAATTGTCTACAGAGCCAACACAGAGGAAGGCTTCCCCAAGAGCCTGGGAAGACCTCGTGACAGGTCTCAGCAGCAGGACTGTGGACATATTCCTTCATCATCCCCGCCACTGACTCTGATAAACAGTTCTTTGCAGTAACCCTGCTCACCACTCATTCAATGCCAGGAGCATGGCCCCGCCCAGGTATGACAGCCAAGAGTGTCCAGGCAATGCAAGTGTCAGCTGGGGTGAGGGACCATGGTGGGAAAACAACCCTGGTTGAGATCTGCTGTCTCTGGCCCTCTAGGACTACAATACACAAATCAAGGCAGGTTAAAAGACATCCTGAAGCCAGGTGTGGTAGCCCACAGCTTTAATCCCAGCATTCAGGAGGCAGAGGGATACGGATCTCTGGTAATTTGAGGTAGCCTGGCCAACATAGCAAGTTCCAAGTTCCAGGACAACCAGAGCTACATAGAGAGATCCTGTTTCAAACAAAACAAAACAAAGCAAAAACAAAAGACACGTTGGCTTCACATCAGCTACAGCCACCTTGCTCACGCACAGGCAAGCCAATGGCCACTTTGTACCCTTCTTAGGTTTAGCTTGGTCTTTGAGGTCCTTCTGAGTAGTTACTCCCTAGCCCTACCCCTTCCTGTGGGTACAAAACCACTTCTGACCCTAAGAAATGCCATAGGGCATGAGGTGGGGAAACAAAGAAATCTGTGGAATACAACACAGGTATAAACAAGGCACATTGCATAAAGAGGCATCTTGCAATAAGAAAAACCTGTCTTCATTTCATAACAGATTTTTGCTGAGGTCAAGCTGTTCAGTAAGATTTGAAAGCAATTGGCTTGATTCTCTACACTGCAGGTTCTTTGGGCGCTCCAGTGCACTCTCGGACTTCTGATGACTCCCAGAGGTGGCGTGTTCTCACGGGGACTTTTGACTCTGGGTTCAGCCACCCACTGGATCTCTCCCTTGTTCACAGTGCACTGACCGCTCCCCACTCATTTCTGCACTGTGCTGAGCAAGCTATGGACACCAGTCCCCTTTCTCCCAAACACCCCACAAGGTGTTTGTGTGGGCTGGCTTTCCTGCAGGCTCTGGTGGGGGACATCTTCTATAGCTCCAGAGTTTTGAGCCAGGTGTGGTGACACACACCTGTCGTCTTAGAACTGAAGAGGCTGAAGTGGGATTGCTGTGAGTTCAAGGTCAACCTGGGCTATGCAGAAAGACCCTGACCCAGGCTGAGGAGAGGACTCAGTTATAAACTGCTAGCCATTCAGTCATGAAGGGTCTGAGTTTGAATTTCACACACCTGACCTCCTAGGGTTCCCGTGGAAGGTGGGGATCATAAAGTCAGCCAGCAGCACACGCCTGACCTCCTGGGGTTCCCGTTGAAGGTGGGAAGCAGAGACAGGAGAACCCTCAGAAACCCTCAGGTCAGCTAGCCCGGTGCACAGCAGCAATCTCACAGCACATGCGTACAACCACACTCACGTATATCACACACACAAAAGAAAAAAAACATTGTCTAAAAAGAAAAATGTTTAACTCTGTTTCCTGTCAAAACTCTCCTCTCTCCCCAGCCCCTTGACCTCATCCCCAATTTGATGATCTTACTGTATCAAACCACTCATGACCCTCTTTTCTTGACCTCAGACCTACTTTTACCTTTCAAAGCCTGGCTAACAAGCCATCACACAATAGATCATCCAAACTAAGACATTAAGAGTGGCAGTGGTCTAATAACTCCACAGGGCTGGTGGGACGCCAGCTAGATCACATGACTTGTCTTCCACCCTGCTGCAGCCTAGAGCCGTCTGTTCCATGCTTGCCAGTTCAACGCAGGGCGGGCATGGAGGCTTGGATGTACCTGCTTCCTGCATTCTCCCCTCTGTAATCTGATCTGTAGGTGAAACAGAATCAATAAACACTGTGAGTCCCGATACCCTCCTTAGAAGACAGGGCAGTCTCCTTCATCGCTGGTTTTGTTGTTGAAATGGTTAAATTCAAGACTGTCCAGCCTCGGCGTGCAGGGATTTCAAACGTGCAGCACCATGCCCACCTGGGCATTGGTTTTAAACCAGAGTTTTTCTGCATTATTCTTTGCTGTGGGACAATGGTCTTGTACTCTGTAAAGATTTGTTGCCTGTGCTGGTTTAATAAAATGCTGATTGGCCAGTAGCTAGGCAGGAAGTATAGGCGGGGGCGACCAGAGCAGGAGAATTCTGGGAAGAGGAAAGGCTCAGTGTACAGTTGTCACCCAGATACAGAGGAAGCAAAATGAGAATGCCTCACTGATAAGAGGTACCAAGCCACGTGGCTAACACAGGCAAGAATTATGGGTTAATGCAAGATGTAAAAGTTAGTTAATAAGAAAGCCTGAGCTAATAGGCCAACCAGTTTATAATTAATGTAGGCCTCTGTGTGCTTCTTTGGGACTGAATGGCTGCGGGACTGGATGGGACAGAAACCTCTGTCAAGAATTCTTCTTCCATTTGTTACTTCCCAGCATTATTTGATGATAGGCCTAATTTATTCTTTCTCTGCCCATTAAGAGTTCTCATGAGTAGGACACTTTGCAGAGAACTCTATAGGAAGAGAAGCTGGCTGCTTTACTATTGTGACAGGTTGGGATGGTGTCAGATGGAGGGGACCAAGGGTTATCACCAAAGAAAGTCCCTACAAATGAGGGGAATGTCTTATTCAGACAGATGAGAGCCACAGGAGCATGCAGAGTGATACAGCTGAGGTATTGTCCCCTGGTCTGTGCCACCCATGGCCTGTGCCACCAACGGCCTGTGCCACTCATGGCCTGTGACATCCATGGCCTGTGCTACCCATGGCTTGTGCCACCCACTGCCTGTGCTACCCATGGTCTGTGCCACTCACGGCCTGTGCCACCCACAGCCTGTGACACCCATGGCCTGTGACACCCATGACCTGTACCTGTTCATAGCCTGCACTTTTGGAAACACTGCTTAGGCTACTGACTCATATGTTTGAGGCCTGTGCTGCCCATGGCCTATGACATCCATAGCCTGTACGTGTCCATAACATGTAATTTGGGAAGCACTGCTTAGACTACTGACTCACAGACTCAGGTGCTGAGTCAGTGAGAATCTTCAGAAATCTCTGGAAGGACCAATGGTGCTGAATACATCCAGACGATGATCTTCCTGGCTTCCTGCATAGAGGAATGTAATTCTAAGTGACCCCTTTTCCCTGGCCTAGAAGGCTGGGTCCTTGGCTGAAATCGAATAGACCACCAAGAAGTCCCAACATTGACAGCTGGGTCTCTGCTTTCTACATCCTTTTTGTAGCCTCTCATTATCCCTACCTGGCCCCAGGACCAGGCCAAATCAAGGGAGCTGGCATGGTCGGTACCCAGCGCCAGGCAGAACAGGCCTGGGGAGGGGTATTCCTATGTGTTGGTCCTAGGGAGCACATATACTTGCCCTCCAACAAGGGCTGCTCCGGAGAAGTCGACTGCCACTCTGGCTTTTTAAATCCTTGACTGGCTCCCCCAAATCCCTCTTCTTAGTCCTGAGAGCTGAGGGTGCGGGCAAGGCTCTCTCCTTCCAGGGATTCCTGCAGCTCAGTGACTGATTCCAACATACACCTCCACCTCTATCTCCTTGTCCAGTCTACTCAGCTGCCTCAAGTGAGACATGCAAACCCTTCTACTCCTGCGGGTTTAACTTCTGTCCATCCCAGCATGTGGACATCAGCACCATTCTCCCTCCGTTCTTAACCCTCTGATCTATGTTCAACTCAGCGCCCAGAACAGTTATTTCAAAATTTAAGGCAGGGCCTGTTCTAAACTCTCCAAAGTCCCCTCCAATAGTCAAAACCCATGCACGATGCCTTCCACAGATTGTTCTGTGCTATAACCTCTAAAGTCCTTGATTTTCAGGTCAAGTCCACCTCTATCTCAGGGCCTTTGTACTTTCAGCTCCTACTGCCCAAATCACATCCCCATTATCCTTCGGTCCCACATTCAGTCCCTTTGGGTCAAGAGTCAGTGAAGTCTTCCATGGCCACCCAATACAAAATACCCAAGCACTCCCACTGAGATTTCTCTGTCTGAGGCATGCCCCCATTTGACCTCTAGGGTAGTCATTTGTTTGTTCATTCTAAAAACTCTATGACAACGATGGCTTTTAGGCTCACTGCTATACTCCAATAGCCAAGAAAATGAAAACACTTAATACAAGTTTTGAATGAAGGAATGCAGAAGTGAGCCAATTGCAAGGTTCCAGGCAACAAACAACTGCTCATGGGAGCTGACCCTGGGCATGACTGATGGCATGGGCCCACCTCTTGCTATGTGTGTCTTCTCTTGATCCTTTCTCAGGGGTTCTGCAAGTCCCTCAATAAAAGGTGGTTCCCTTGTTCCTGCACACACACACCCCGCCCCGCACTTCCAGACATCCAGCATCTTGTCCAGGAAGTCTGTTGACAGATGTACAAGGTAGTCATTCACAGGCCTGGATAACTCACGAATGAACTCCCATGTGCTGTCAGTGCTTGACAGGATGAAATAGTTGGGCTCTGAGTAATATAAGCCCCCAACCTTCATGCACACGAACTTCAGCTCTTGCCTTAAGAGAGCAAGAAAGAGAGCCCTATTTATTGGAGGATTAATTTATGCCAGACATAACCATTGTCTCATTTAATCTTCGAAAATAGACATGAGATAGGGATGGGGAATCTCTGTCAGCCAATGATCTTTAAGAGGTGGGACCAGGTTAGGGCATGACATTTTGGGTACCCGGAGAAAACACCAGGCAGCCCAGGGTTTGCTCTCTCTCTGTAGTTTCCATGCTACACATCTGAGCTTGGACTTCTCATTCCTGTTTTGTGAGTTTGCCCCTTATAATAAAGAAAAATATAATTGGTTTATCTTGGAGTTAGCCTGGTATTCTTCAACCCTTGTTATTTCAACAAGATAGGAACAGGAACCCACCCCCATTTACAGTAAATAAGTCAGTTCTGAGGAATCCAGTGTACTCATGGTCATAGACAGAGTGTGTCTGTGTCTCTCCAACTCCATGCTACGTTCTGACCATTCACTCCCAAGCACTACCATTCTCATCTGTGGTGGCCAGATGTGACAGAATATCCAGAAACAAGACCACCATGATAGTACAGATGTTCAGAGGTACTGCCAAGGAGCCTGACAGAGGTTAGAGCCACTGAAGGTTTAGGTGCAGCTAGGAATGAGTGGCAGGTGAATATGCCCATCAAGGGAAGAAAGAGAAAATCATTCATACCATGAAAGAGCTTTCTTTCTTACTGGATGAAGGTGTCTAACCATCCCCTTTCAGCCACTGTCTGACTCTAGGTTCTCAGAAGGAATCGCACAACCTGTGTCTGCACGAGGGGGAAGCTGAGAGGTGGGCATGGCCTGAGAAAGGTTCTCAGGATCAAAGCCAGGATTTGAGTTCATGTGCTTTCAATTTCTAACCTAACACTTGCTTACCCTGCGCTTAAGCCTTTTGTGCTTCTTCCCTATAAAATAGAGCTGTATGACTCCACTCTGCACACAGATAGCACCATCCATCCTGTGTGACTCTACTCTGCACACAGATAGCATCCATCCATCCTGTGTGACCCCACTCTGTACACAGATAGCACCCATCCATCCTGTGTGACTCCACTCTGCACAAGGCACCCATCTGTACTGGGATAGTGTGACATATACCCTCCAAGGCTCATACTTTGAAGGGGTGGCCCTATTTCAAGATCATTGGATCATGAGAGCCCAGACCTCATCAATGGCTTAATCCACCAAGTGTTCATGGCTGAATGAACAGGTAGGTGGTGGGGCTTAGTTAGCAGAAGTAGGTTCTTGGATGTGTGTCTTTGAGAGGCATACCTTGTTCCAGACACCCACGCTGGCTTTCTCTCTGCTTCCCAAACACTATGAGGCGAGCAGTTTCCTTCCGCCATGATGTTTCTGCCTTGTCATGGCCTAAAAGTGATGGAACCAACCAGCCATTGAAAAAATAACCCACGCCCCTCAAGCTGTTTTCTTCAGATGTCTGTCACAGTGACCAGAACTGGACTAACATCCCCAGGGAGAAGGCTACTCAGACACTTGAAGGCAACAACTGTGGGAAATATCGGATCACTAAGGAGATCCAGTCTGTGACTGCAAACCCCAGAGGTTACAGCTTCCTAGGGCACCAAAACCAGATGATTTCAAAGTTCTCAAGCTGTACCTGGGGGAGGCCCCGGGTGTTCTTCCAGAGGGCAGACAAAGTCAAAGCATTCCCATATGGGTCCCAAGATGCCTGCTACCACCTCACAGTTTCGCCAACAACATAGTGGCGTTTTCAAAGGTTCCATTGAGTAGATTGTGCAGGAGCGGATCTGAGAACCCAGTGTTCTTCTGCCAATTATATTATTCTATCAAGATCATTCTAGTACTATTCTATCAATAGTACAATTTTCAAGAATAGCATATAAGAATATATATGTACATATATATGTATATGTGTATATATATATATGAATATGTCTTCTTACTAAAAATTTCATCTTTTGGAAAATTAGTTATTTTTCATAAAATATATTAAGATGTAATGTTTTAATGTTATTTTTAAAATAGGCTAAATACTTAGATTTTGTTTTTATTTTAAATACACTCAATGTAAGTAGAAATAGCCTGCAAAACAATAGCTCTTGGGTTTCCTAATGATTTTTAAGAGTGTACTGGGGGTCCAGAGACCAAAGAGCTTGAGAACCACTGACTTAAGGATTCATGGCATTTCTTCACATTTTGCCAAGTGTGAGGCCGTTTGAAGAATGCCAGGCAAAGACAGAAAGAACTTGAAACAAGGAGCTTGCCTGGCAGTGTAGCCGCAGCACAGACAGACACGGTCCCCACAGGGAGGAAGGGCAGAGAACCGTATGGGAAAATAAGGCCCTGACAGGGAGGAGCCTAGAGAAGAAGCCCAAGTCGTTTGCTGGCCTGAGCTGTTCACTACTACCTTTTGGGATTGAAGGTCAGGGTCCAGAATTCTTCCTGGCTAGCTACTGGTGCCTGAAACGCCAATAGGAATGTTTTATCCCTGTAATGATTAATCTTGATTTTCAATTTGACTAGACTGAGAAGCACCTATGAGATTGGTGAAGCGTGCCTCAGAGTATGTCTGTGGGAGCATTTTCAGAGAAGACTAAGTGGGGAGGGATTCCTCCCAGTGGGAGTGGATGGCCTCCCCTCGTAAGCTGAGAACCTGCCTGGAGGAAACCTAGGCGTGCAGACATTCTCTTTCTGCTTCTTGACCGCAGTGATGAGAAAGACTCTGTTCCCCCATGCCCGCCCTGCCATGATGATCTGACACTTCTGGAACTATGGGCCGTGATAAACCCATCTTCCATGAACTCATTTGTGTCAAGGCAATTGGTCACAGAAATAAAAAAAAAATAAGAAGAAGAAATTTGTGGTAGTTTGAATGTAATTGGCTCCCCATAACTCCATAATCTCATAAGGAGTGGCAATATTGAAAGATGTGGCTTTGTTGGAGTGGTGGGTATGGCCTTGTTGGAGGAAGTGTGTCACTGCGGGGCGGGCTTCATATACTCAGGATACCACCCAATGAGTCATGTTGCCTGCAAGATGTAGAACTCTCAGCTCCAGCCCCAGGCTCCCATGCTCCCCTTCGTTATCATAATGGACTGAACCTCTGAAACTGTAAACCAGCCACCCTCAGTTAAATTTTCTCTTTGAAGAGTTTCAGTGGTCATGGGGTCTCTTCACAGCAACAGTGAACCCTAACTAAGACAAAATTCTATTAGCCAAAAACAAAGTTCTATCCAAATAATGACAAGAATCATTTACACATATAAAGGGGCAAATAACATTTGGAAGCTAGGTTAAAGGTCTATGGCAGGAGTAAAGAACAAGGGAACCAAAAATGCTCAAAACTAGACCATGAAAACTGAGCGGAGGAGGGACCACATCTTTGATGGTCAAGTGCAACCAACCAAGGAAATTACCAAATATCATTCTAAAACCAAAGGGGGAAAATTCAGTATGGCAAACTTGTTTTAGTGTATGCTATGTCTCCAGCAGCATGAAGCAGACTGCATGAGCAAGAGGAAATTGGACATGACACCTACAATTCTTCCATACCAGCTCCTACCCTAGTCTACTGGGGCCATCCCCACTGGACCTTAGCAGATATGACAAAAAATTAAAAGATTAAAAAGCAGTGTTAAAAATATGAGCGCCAAAGGAAGGACTATTGAGTCAGAGAAGCACAGCCATCTCTTCTCCTCTCAGCAGGGTTTGATACAAAGTCCAGGCTGGCCTTGAACTCACAATCCTCCTTCTTCAGTCTTCCAGGTACTGGGGTCATTGATTCTTGGCTGACACGAGGAGGAAGCTGTGTTTCTGCTGAAGCACAAAGCCGCTTTTGTGTGGTCCAGGTAAGAAGGTGCCGGGTACAAAAGGCATGCTAACAGGTCCTGTAGTCCCTTGTGCTTCAGTGAGCATCTGAAATCACCAGCAGGAGATGAGCCTCGGGGTACCTGAGCGTGAATGGAGGGCTGGGACCTAGGATCATAAGAAAAAAGGGATGGAACCTGGGAAGACAGAGTGTGACAAGGATAATTGATGATGTAGATTTCAGGAGTCCTGTGTGGTCTGAGATCTTGTTTGACTCATCTCCCCATCACCTAAGCCAGTGCTGGGACATAGTAGGTCTTCTGTAAATGCTTGATGAATACATGAAGGATGGCTCACTGTCACCTTCCTTTCCTCAGGTTGGCGGCACATGTGCCGCCAAACCCAAGCAGGGATTAGAAGCAAGATGGAGACACTGAGGTACACCTTCTCTGCTCCCTCTGAAGTAGATACCCTCACCATTTCTGGGACTTGAACATCTTTCTGGTTGTTACCACAAAATGTCACTTCTCCATATAGATTTCCTGTGTCTCCTTAAGGTTTGTCATGGAGTCCATTTATCAAGTGAGGTTGCCTTTAGGATGGATCACTTTGGGATTTTCAGTTTGCATGGTAGTTTATTTGCAAACATCCAGCAATTACCTAAACATGTGGTGTTTAAGAACATCTGGCTTTAAATTTGGAGCATAGAGATCATGGGAGAGGGTTGAAGGGGAGGGGAGAGGCAAGGAGGGGAGCAGAGAAAAATGCATAGCTCAATAAAATCAATTTTAAAAAGAAACTTAGTACTTGAAAATATGATAACCAGAATGAAATGTTTACAGAAAAAAAGAACATCTGGCTGTCAGACCCGTGAACTCCTGCAAGAGTCCACTAGTGACCCTGTAAGACCAGCACCTGGGCTATAGGTGGACAGAGGTTGTGTTTGCAGAAATAATGTTCTCTACTGACTCTGAATGTATTCTTTATTTGATTATTTTAATTTTTATGGAAACAAACTCTCACGTATCCCAGGCTTGCCTCAAGTCAGTTTGTAGCTGAGGCTAGCCTTGAATTCCTGATAAGTCTGTGTTCACCTATCACGTGTGGGGATTACAGACCTGCACCACCATGCCCAGCTTCCTTTAGTTGACTTTCAAGCCTGCTCCTCATTTATTTCAGAAACCAGGCACATTTCCTGTAAGCGCCAAAACCTAGTACGCCTATCTCACAGCCTCATTTGCTCCTCAGAACTGGAGGTGCCTCGTCTGACTCCAGAAGCATCAGCACAGTTATCTCCATTTGCAGCTGAGGTGGCCAAGAGATAAGAGTTGCTTAAGGTCGGAGTTAGCAAACAACAAAACCGGTGTTTCCACACAGTTCTCTGTCTCCGAGCTGACCATCCACTTTCTACAAGAAAACTGTATTCTTGGCATTTTTGTTTCTCTGGTAACTTCATAGGTAAGTGGTTTATAGTCTCATTACAAAATTTTCTGGTAAATGACAATGTGATGCTTTAGTCAACAAAATCCACTTATTATGATGATTTTCTGACAGGGGAAAATAAGGCTAGCATTTGCTTGTTTCACAAGTTAAAGTGAAATGACTTTGCAGGTGCTCCCCACAGAGGAACTTCTGAAGTTTTTGTTTGTTTGCTTGCTTGTCTCACTATGGAGGTCAAGCTGGCCTTGAACTCCCTTCAGTCCTCTTACCTAGTGCAGGGATTCCAGGCTTATGCCACCATGCCCTGCTATGTTTATGTAAATGTTTATAAATTCCCTATTAGTATTTGTGTACTGATGAAATTTGAGGTTTAACATTATAAGTCGTTAGTCTGAATGGTACCCAATTTAAGTCTGTAAGATTTTTATTATGGTACAACTCACTTTTATTATTTAATTATGTATATATATACAATCTGCATTTCATTAGTAAATTAGAGTGCATTGTATATGAACTGCTAATTGATTCACAGCTGTTATTAATACATTGGTAAAAGAAATTTCTTCAGGACAAAAATAACTGTGGAACCAGGAGTGCTGCACTTGGGAGGCAGAGGCAGGAGCTCTCTGTGAATTCAAGGCCAACCTGGTCTATACACTGATTTCCAGGCCAGTCAGGACACACAGTGAGGGACTATCTCAAAAATCAAAACAAAACAAAACAAAAAAAACCCTACTAATAAAATTTCATAGCTTATTACTTATTTTTATCATAAATTCTAATATAAACTATTGTATATATTATATGTATAGGTTAATATGGAGTTTCTTTCAAGGTATTAAAAAGGGAAAAAGTGTTATCCCCAAAACAGAAAATGAAAGCCTGTCTAGAGAAAAAGAGTGAAAGAAAACTATTTGAATTATTGACAGAAGAGAACATATTAACAGGAATGTTCTTCATTTATGGACATTATAAAAGATTCATAGCATTATAGCAGAACATTTACCCAGAAAATAAATACAAACACTAAATAACCCCACATTTTGGCTGAAAAAAATCAGCAGCTTATACCAAATTTGTTGACTGAAATCACTTTTAATACTAAAAGAAATGCTAAATGCCACTGAGGTTTGTCTCCTATGTCAGAGGAACAGTTAATTCCCTTAGCTATATTTTCAAAACAGAAATCTGTCTGTAAGTAAACATTAAAAATTAGCTAGGCAGGTGATGCATGTCTTTAATCCCAGCACTTGGAGGCAGAGGCAGGCAGATCTCTGAGTTCGAGGCCAGCAGCCTGGTCTACAGAGTGAGTTCCAGGACAGCTAGGACTACTCAGAGAAACCTTGTCTCAAAAACCAATACCAAACAAACAAAATTGTTCTCATAGTAAAATATATAGCTGGAGAAGGATTATACAGATATTTACTAGATTATCAGTCAAAAATCCAAACCTAGGCTATAATCATTGAGGAAATAAGGACACAAGGCTGAAGAAAATTATAACTATCATGTTAGATTTCAACATCCTAAGGCTGTGAGAACAATACATCAAAAAGTTCTGGTGACATTGGTGAATTCTATCATGTTAGCTAGAATGGCCTGACTTTGGCTAAGCCTTGAAAACAGAGCAGTCAAATAAAAAATCAAAGCTTTAAGGACAGAAGAATCTATTTGAAACCTTTGTGACTTTAAAAGTTCAGTGGTACAGGGACCATTCTCCTAGAAAGCATCAACATTGTTAAGCATAGACTCTTGAACATAAACCAAGGGTATACTATTGAAAATGTATACTTAATAAATATATTTTCTCTGCTCTAATTTGTCATGATATTTAAAGTAAAATCTGTAACAACATAAATATCATGGTTTTGTGTTTTGGCTCTCGTCGATGTGGCTTTTTGTTCTATTCTGTATTAGGGATTGAGCCAGGTCCTTCTGTATGCATGCTAGGCCAGTGTTTACCCCTGAGCCATATCCCTACTACATCAATTTTACCATAAGCAGAACTTAAATGTTGATGTACAGAATGTGCAGAAAAATATAAAGAATAAGAAACTTAGAAAAATCAAATTTTACCTAGTAGATAAAAGTGTTGTTCCTGAAGTATATATCGCTTGTGCTGAACAAATGTTAGACTTTTGACATCGCTGGCAACTTCTCCAAGATAGAAAGTTGAAGAAAAAGAAAACTCATTTTGATTGTGAGTCATATGCTCCAAAAGCCAGTATCAGATTTTCCCCTCTATATTAGTGGCAACCCTATCCCTTTAAAAGAAAGGTTTGTGATACTCAAGAATTATGGCCTTTTCACTATTCAGGATTGCATGAATAATTTGAAAAGGTGTAGTAAACATGAACTTCTATAACCTTTAGAAACACATGATTGACACTGAGGCATGAGGTAAGAAGTGTGATAATGAAACATTGGTGCAAGGAACCAAATCTGAGTCGGGAGATGTCTCCACCAGAAAAATGTTTGCTGCACAAGGGCGAGGTCCTGCTTTGGACCTCACCTAAAACTGAGCATGGTGACCCATGGTTCTAGTCCAACACTTAGTGGGGGTAGATTCTGGAGGGAGGCAGGTGATGCTGGGAGTTGTTGGCCAGTCAGTCTTGCTTCTGCTTCAAGGGACCCCGTCTCAAGGGACTATGGCGGTGATGGAGCAGGACACATCTCTACATGTGTACATCGCCACATGCACCTGCACACATGCACCTGCACACATGCACCTGCACACATGCACCACACACACCAAGCAGAAGTAAATAAACGTGAATAAGTGGAGCATGTAGAGGAAGCCACCCAATGTCAACCCCCAGTCTGTACACACAAACACGCTACCATGTGCACACTCACACATGCATACACATGCACATATACCCCCCCACAAAAACACATAAAGAGTAACTAAAATCTGTCAGCTCCTTCTTGAATATAATTGGCTTACATAGTGCCACAGCTATCTACAGAGCAGCATGCTGGGCACGGCTCTACTGCTATTGTTGCTGTCAGCATGTACTGACTGGGGTGGTGTCAGTCAGCAGTGGGAAATGTACTTCTGACATCTGAAATTCAAAAGCTGCCCATCTGGGATACCAGCAGCAGTTTCCATAGAAATAAGATACCAGAAAAAGCAAGCATCAAAACTGCCTCAGAAAATTTTCTTTTCCCCTGGGAATGATTTTACAACCGAAGCTGGCTTATATCCAAAGATATACACTGTCTGTTGTTTGGGGTTCAGTTATTTCACATATAATTCACATGGGATCAACTTGCATTTACTATGTTCTTGTTGCGTAAACACATGTTAGTATACAACTATTCTCCACTGAATCTATATGCAAAGGTGTGTCTCTGTGTGTTCCTCCTCTCCTTCCACTGAGTGTCGATTCTGGTGGGCGGCAATGGGGGTGGGTAGATAAACATCAAAAGTGAATAATTATCTGTAAGTAGTAATTTACAAATTCTTTTTCTATTTTACTTTTGTTTTGTTTGAGACAGAGTCCCACTAGATAGCTCAGACTAGCCTCAAACTTCCCATTCTCCTGCTGTAGCCTCCAGAGTGCTAAGGCTATAGGCATCCAGATTATCTTTCTTTGGTGAGGTGGGATGATCTCTGTAATGAATATATCTTGAACTAAAAGGGAGACAAAAGAGGAGAGGCAGGAAGAGGTAGATGAGAGGAAGCTATAGAAGGTACTCTCGAGCCCCCACCCCCCCCCAGGGTTGTCAGGCCTCTCAGAGGCTAATGGTGAGGTTCACGGTCCTGGAGTAAAGCTGAGACACGGACTGGGGAGGGCAGGGGCAGAGGAATGGGCTGCAGACTCTGAAAGCAGCAGAGCTGTGTCTGTGGAAGAATTCTCCTGACAATAAAACACCACCCTAAATTTCTTTTCAGTCCCGAGACTATCTCCCTTCTGTGAGCACAAAATTCATTTATCTTCCTGCGCTGACCTTTCCTGGTAATGTCTTCTGTCTTATAAATTGCTAAAGTGGCTTAGCAAAAAAAAAAAAGGATGAAGGGTTAGACCATCTCCACAACAATGAGACTTCTCAGAGTCACTTTGTGTTCAGCTTCCTTTGAAATCCAAAGTCAAGTGCATTAAATTCAAAATGTGTGTGCTCTGTAAAGAGAGGAAACAGGCTTAAGCATCTTTGGGGGCTTGGGGAGGATCTGCCCCTAGAGCAGCTCTAAGTCCCAGGTCCTCCAGTCCTCCACCCAAGGTCTAATCTACCTTCTTACCACCCATTTTCCTCTATTGTTTTCTATTGTGTCAACTCCTATGAGGAGCTCACTGGCTCCCCTGGAGAAAGCGGGGCCAGCATCTATGCTCCACCTCCCACCCAAGCCCCCCACGCCTTCCTCTGCAGCTGTCTGTTCCCTGTCTGCCATTTTCAGCCTCCACTAACTTCACCACAGACCCGCACACCTGGACGTCCTGGTCATGCGTGCTGTTCCGTGAGGGTCTCAGTCAGGTCCTGCTTTGCCTGTAGGGAGACATCTGTATGTGTTCATTCTTCTAACGGCAGGACAGCAGAGCAGGAAAGGGGGAGGGGAATGCACCTGTCCAGAAGGCAGATTGCACCTTTGGGAGCCACCAAGAAGCCCCGAGAGAAATTCAGATCAGCAAAAAACTGGCTTCTTAGCACCTCCTGGCTAGTCAGCATTTATTGAGTGCTTACTATATGCTCACTGTTTTTGAAAGACTCCAGGTCTCCATACAGATTGACAAAAACTTCTCTTAGCAATTTCCAAAAATGCCACAGTGTAACACAAATTTTTGTTGGTCTTAATAATAAAATCTCAGGCCTGGCAGTGATGCCTTTAATCCCAGCACTCGGGAGGCAGAGACAGGTGGATTGAGGTGGATATGAGTTCAAGGCCAGCCGGGTCTACAGAGCGTGTTCCAGGACAGGCACCAAAGCTACACAGAGAAACCCTGTCTAGAAAAATCAATCAAACAAACAAGCAAAAATAATAAAACCTCAGAATCAGATATTAGAGGGTGAAAGCTGAGAGATCAGAGAAGCAGAGTGGCCAGTCTCTAGAGAATTCTCACCTCTATCAATGCTCAGACCGAAAGGGCGATCTTATCCTCAGACTGTGTCCTCAGACTTACTGCTTAGACCGTACAGCTCCTCAGACTGCATCCTCAGACTGCCTTTAGCCCCTGTCTCCTCCGGTCTTATATTCTCTCTGCCCAGCCATATCACTTCTGTCTCCACCTCCCTAGTGCTGGGATTAAAGGCAGAAGATCCCAAGTGCTGGGATCACCTTTGTGTGAGCTCTGTTTCTCTTTTAGACAGATTCAATCTTGTGTAGCCCAGGATGGCCTTGAACTCACAGAGATCTGTCTGTCTCTGTGTGTGCCACCACTGCCTGTCCTCTATGGCTAACTAGTGGCTTAGCTCAGCACTCTGATCTTCAGGCAACCTTTATTTGTTAAGACATAAACAAAATACTCCCACAGCCACAGTGTCCCTGGGACTGTCCTGACACCCGGGTTAAGAGCATTTTTATCTTTGTTTTCACAGGTGGGCTCCTACATCTTGTAGTGTCTTGGAAGTTGGGAGTTGCCAGTAACAAGTTTGTGCAAAACAAAGATAAAACTATCTTTGACTTGCTGCATTTACTGAAACTGTTACCTTTGAGGTTAGGTACATCACATGATTTTCTTAAATTTAGACTATATATATATATATATATATATATATATATATATAGTGTGTGTGTGTGTGTGT